>JBBMOE010000013.1:11833709-11863709 GCA_037975065.1 Chaetodon trifasciatus
GGGGGGGGGGCGGGGGCGGGGGGGGTATAACTCCTCCGTGCAGCATGTCACTGCAGCCGCTTCCTGCACTTTAAATTATGGCTAATTTCCCCAAGTCAACAGAACGTGTTAGTACATGGTCATATGATGCCGTTTGCATTAACTAACAATCACTGCAAAACAAATTGCATGTCAGCAAAACATGAAACAAGGGTTTGCCCACTAAAAGCTGATACCATGAAATGCAGCGAGAGTATGATCGGCATATTGTGAAATCTGAGACCAAAGATGAGTCAAATCAACAGAAGCTGGAAGATATTCCCGGGGAAACCACTACAACTGTACTACATTTTTGACATTAACTGCATAGCAAATGTCCTTGAGTACATACTGTCAACAATGCCTTAAGAGGCACTCCCTCTGCATGATTTGGATAACATCTAAGTCTCATTTAAGTACACCAAAATCCTAAGACCAAGTTGTTACTGAATTTGTTCTTGTTGATTCTATCTAATGAGAACACACCCAGGGCAAAGGACACATGATACAAAGCATGTAAAAGGTGACTGTCAGCACCTCAGCAGAATGTACAGTCCTTCCAGATTACATCATTTATGACATGGCAACCATGAAAATGCAAAGTTTTCCATGAGGGAGTTCTTCTGCACTCCAGTGGCAGCAGGCAACAGCAGTTTCATTCATTCCTCTTTTATGACCTGCAGGTTGCCCCATGGAATGCCTTAAAAGGCAAAAGTATAAATCCACTGCAAGGGATACAAGGATCCATAATGCTGGCCACTTTGCAGGATATGAGAAAAGTAGGAGATCAATGCAGCAATGTCTTACCAGCAATCTGCTCCTCTGTAAGCTGATCAGCCTGTAAAATTCGAGATGAAGCAATTAATAACAATCTAAACAGCGAGAATATCAATAATCACCTTTTCCATCTTACAACTTTTAATCATTAGTCATTCTTATTCTTAACCTTAAAATGATGGCCTCAAAGCAGGAGCCGCACACTTATTTAAAATGCTGCAAACGCATCTGTCTATAGCTGGTAATTAGTCTGGAGGCTACAAAAGCAATGCCAGCCGCTATAACACAGAAAGGAACATTGACATTTCCGTGCCGTTTAGCTAACAACGCTATTACCGAACAAGGGAGGGAGCAAATACACGGAAATGCTGTAAGACTAGGCGGGTCCTTCAAACGTTACATTTATCTAGCTACATTTGAGTGTTCGATGACGCCAACTTTGCCAAAGACAATGAATGACTTACAATTTGGCGGTAAATGCTAGCTAGGTATGAGCTAAAGTTAGCTAGCTACCGTTATGTACCGGCTCAGTTAATTACAGACCTTAAGAAGAACAAACACCAACGATACACACTTTTTTAAAATGACTGTCTAACGTTAATACAGCAGTCTGCAGGGGCATCGATTGGGAACCAATCATAACATTAATTCTGAATCAGCGCCTGGGACAAGTATTTGACAAAACAGACAATGATCGGCCAGCACCACAATGTAGGGAACCCAACATTAGCTAGGACCCTGCTGGGCTTGCAGAAGTGAAAATTACTAAGAAACTGACGTTGGTGCACTATTTGAAGTGTAACCACGCTCATGTTACGCATACTGGTGATACTGCATTTATTCTGACTCACACAGATTTAGCTACGGTTAGCTTAGTCTAATAAGCTAGCAACTAGCAAACTGTCATTTATTCGGCAGGCACTGCGGTAGTTAAAGCGCACCGTTAACGTTTGCTTCAACGCTGGTGACGTTACGTTTTATTGATATTCATCTCGCACATTTAAAAAAAAATGACAACTGCTAAGGTACTCCAACCGATTCCAGACAACACGAAAATTATAATCCTGTTTTCCTTACCATTTGGATGTAGATAAAGCGGCTGGTTCACGACAAAATCCGTAACAAACCAAAGCCAACACGATGTTCCCGCGGTCTCACAACCCCTACGAGCACACTGAGAAAGAAGCAACTGGACTCGCCTTTAACGGCTATCCTCAACTCCTCCTCTTTTCAATATCAATCCGCCAACTTCCCTTTTCCTCAGATACTAAATTAATCAAAACACATTTGTATTAATGACTCACTACTCAAGAAAATCACAAAATAGCTGCAATATTAATGTACAACTGCTGTCAAGTTTTTCACGTCGAAATTATAAATTATATTGCGTATACCTGGTGATCTATATAATGGCGTATGAATACTTTCTGCTACTCTGTGATGAGGCACAAGACGGAGCCGAAAGAAATCGCGCTCTCTGATTGGTGTGTTTGTACCTGCAATGCGTCACTCCCATGGTCTGCGCTGCCGCTGCATCTTGTCCATAGACATCCCAGTCAGTGCCACAGGCATAGCAGACAAGCTTGTTGAATAGTGTATACATATGGGCATCATCTTTAGGGAGACCCAATAATATAGTTTTGATAAGTAATTAGTTACCAGGAGCATAGTTTGTTACTTGGAACTGGGGTATTACCGACCCAGTTTTTACTTACACGAGTCTATTTGTTATTGCTGCTGTTTTTTTTCTCTTTTCATTTCTGATTACGTTACTTGTGTTTCATTAGCGCATTGATACCTATGCTTTTTTAAATTGCGATTAGAAGGTTACCACAGAGTATGACAGAGTTTAGTGTGGCTTTGAGTAAAGTTCCTCTTGTCTGCAAAGCAAGTCTTCATCATAACAGCTCTATGCATAATGAGATGCGGTGTTAGGACTTAAGTGTTTGGGTGCAATAGTTTGTAGCAGGTAATAGTTTGTGCAAGTGTGTGCATATGTGCATTGTCTGTAGTGTGCTCACTTAGATGTGTGATGTGTCATTGGGTCCATAGCAGGCGTTGCTGTCAGATGACTGTGGATTCTCAGGTCTAATTGTGCTGCTGGTGTGGATGAGAGTATCTGATAGCCTGATTGCTTATGCCTGACTGCTCTCCTGTCTCCCAGTGGCCACCTGTCTCTGGCTTGATCCCATGGGAGATGCTGAGGAAGAGGTGGAGGAGGGTGGACAGGGATGTGCAAGAAGGATTTGAAGAACCACTCAGAGAATGTACTAGAATCTCCTTGTCCCAAAACAGCCCCCCTTCCTCCCATTTCTGTTGCCTCTCTTATTATTAGACACGGATGTCACACTCTAAGTAGAGAGCAGGGATTGTGAAAAGCTCAATATCTCACATGTAGATGTAAGAAATGAGGATCCAAAGTGGTTCCCACTTCCATCTGCACTGTTTGCAGAGGTGATGCTGCCTGTGCCATGTGATCTGCTGAGCAGCTTTAGAATCAGCCAGGCTTTTTCCCAACCTACCTAATCTGGAGCACATTGGATTCTTTTCATTTAAATCTGTTTTTCTGCTACAGGGTTTTTTGTCACTGTGCAGATTATGTAATGCCAAAGGTGACGGCACAAAGGCCTGTCACAAGAACTAGATAAGCTGGAGCATGTGTGAACGACTGTGTGAAGGTGTATGAAGTCACCTTTTGCCTCTCTGAAAATACTGTAAAACATAAACTTAGATACTAATATATAGATGCCATGCACACTTAACTGCACTTCTTGTGGTATTCACACATTACAAACATTATTTGGAACATTATTCAACATTATTCAACATTATTTAACATTATTCTATGGGGAATTGCTCTAATGAAACTGTTGTTTGGAAACAATGGTTTAGTGTTGGGTCATAAATATTTCAAAATCAGAATAGCTTTCCTGCCCAAATTATATAGCCGCACTTTATCCAATCTGCAGAATCAGCTCTTTGGTTGGTTGATGACATGCCCTTCAATGGTCCTCAGGTCTCAGAGGGCCTGCTCCAGGTCAAAGGTGATTTTAGGTTGGAAGTTAATATGGATAGGGAATATTGGAACCCAGGAGACATGACTTAATGGTCTATAAAACCTGAAACCAATCTCCATGATGTAAGCCAAAGAAGACTGAACCCACAACATGCAGCACAGTACAGTGTGTCTTACAGTGCTGTTTTTGCATTATGGATGTTTGGTGTTGTGTTAACTCTGCAGCATTATTTTTTACTCAGATTTATCCATGTGTGTGCAAGCACATGCACACTGTGCTCAAACCACTGCTATTCCTATTATGTTTCCCCTCCTCTTATCAGCTCTGTGAATATGTAACTGCCTCACATAATGACTCCTTATCGGTCACAGCCCAACCTGGAACATTTTTACAAAACGGCTGCTTTCATTTCCATACCACAGGGTCAAAGGTCACTTTAGCTCAACAGAGACAGGGCTGAAGTCAACCCTCCATCTTCATTAATGTCACCTCCCAGTGGCCTGTAACATCACTCCCACTGATAGCAGTTAGCATTGTTCCCTTTGCAGAAAATCCACCATGTGGGTCAGTTCAATTTTTGGCACTGGGGGCGGGTTGGCACATGGCACGTGTGATACAGTATGTGGTAGCACTTTGCAGTGGGGTGTTATTGCACATCATATTCTATGCTAAAGCAGCTTTCAAGCAAAAAGCTTAAAGAAAATGCTAATTTGTTTCCCTAAGTGGCATGTGAGGACCTTGAGGGCTATAGCACTGGTGACAAATATGAGAAGATGTTTACCTGTGTAACTGAAAGACGCCAACAGCATTATAAATGAATGAGGCTTTGTAATGCACCTCCTGGTTCCATGCCAAGGGAACAGATCACCTTTCATGGGAGAGGATGGCAGTTGTTTGTGCGTCATGGATGTCAAGCTGCTATTAGTGAAAAGACCTTTACATTGTGTGAGTGTGCATGTTTGTGCACATGCCTACTTCTGTTTGCTTTTGAGTATGCTTGAACATCCACATGCCTGTGTATATGTGAGATTATCCTATATGCTGCTATTCTGATGCTATACTGATGCTAAGTACGACAGGGAAGGGGTGTGTGCATGTGCGCATGTATTTTTTATGACCTTCAGGCAATTTCGGTTACATCTGACAAGCCTCTGAGAAGAATTCCTGAACACCAGTAATGTTTCCCAGCATATGCTGGGCAAAGGTTGTGGCCAAGTCAATGGACAAAGTTGATGGCCTACAGCAAACCACTTGCAGTCAGCATGGATGGTCTTACAGCCATGCAATGATGACATTAGCTGTATAAGGTCCAACAACAGGCTAGCTGCACATGAGCCAATCCCATCGGCATTCTGGCCTACCTGTTACTGAGAAATGACATGTTTTCTAAAATTACATCATGAGGCAGAAATGATTAATGGCCTCAAATCGGATAAGAGGATTTGGGCGGGCCTGCTATTCCCTGCCTATTTGAATCATGTTGTGATGAAATGGATATAGTGTTAAGCATGCACTTAGTTTTCTATCCCCCAAACGTGTTTCTGTTTGTTGGGCCTGTCGCTTGATCATCAAGCATCTCTAAACTTGCACATGTCAGTTGTTTTATTTGAGGGAATCGGAGGGACAAAACCACTTACTGGCTGTCAAATAGAATCCCTGCTGTTGATCTTTGCTCTCTCACTTTTCATTTCCCTCCTGTCCTCTCTCTCTTTTTCTAACTCTGTCTAACTCTGTCCCTCTCCCTTCCTCCCTCTTTCCCTCACTGGCTTGCCTCCAGATTGTCTGCTGCAGTCAGTGTGGTGCTAGAGTTCAAACACTGCAGACTTCAGCTGCACATGAAACGGTGCGACTTGGAACCTTCCAGAAGTGTGGCACTACAAAGCTCTCTCGCCAAGGTGATTTCATCGTCAGTGGCTGCTGTGCACTGTTTGCAGTGCCTTTGTCTATAACAGGTGTCAGGAGCTCTGCTTGCTGTGGATATTTATTCTTTCCAGAAGTTTCCTCTACAAATTCTGTACGTTTTGTTGTGGTGTAATCTCAGCTTACTCTCTCAATCAATCCTGTAGAAAATTAAATCAGAGGACTTGAGAAGCACTGCAGAGGTTATGAAGGGGTAGTTGTGTGCATGAGTACTTTACTGCGCAACCACAATAAGGAAGTGGCAAGGGCAGCGCATTTAAGCAGTGCCCCGTCCTTGACCCTGGCTGTAGCGTAGGCCAGGTCTGTCTCTGCAGTGGCAGGGACCTGCAGGGCTGCCTCGTTCCGCGCCCCGCTCAGATGATCTCATTCTGCAGGGGGCAGAAAGCTCCACCGCATGCTGTGGCCACTTTCAGATGAAGGCTGCAGAGCAGGTGTCTAGTCGTCTGTGTATGTGTGTCACTGTGTGTGTGTTTGGGGCTGGTAGAATGCTGCGTTTCTCCTTAAACCTTACTAATAAACAAATGGAATTGATCTGCTTTGCGTTGAAGACTCAGCTGTGACACCTGGTGGTTGAAGAAGAAATTGCAGGGAGCTGACAAAAACAGTAGAACTGGAATGATGTGGTAAAGGGAATCCTAACGTTAAAGTTAGTTTCCACCTCGATGCAGAGGTGGAAAATAACTAAACGAATGGTTATTTAAGCACAATTTTGAGATAAAAGTGTTTTACTCGAGTATTTCCATATTATGCTACTTTATGCTTCTACTCCACTACATTTATCTACACAGCCACAGCTACTACTTACTTTTGCAAGTGTAATATACATTTTTATAGATAAAACTATGCAATAACATAGTAGGCAGTTAAAGTATAATTAAGCAATATTAAGTGGCCTAACATTTTCAAGGACTACATTAAAATGCTGCTTACATGTTAATGCATCAGTAATAACCCACTTTGAACAAGGCAATTCTGCGAAGTGAGTACCTTTGATATTTTAAGTACCAGAGTATATGAGAGTGACAGTATTTCTGAACTTTTGAAATAAAATATTGAATATGGGCTGATTATATGTGAGTATTTTTTACATATATTTACATGTGGTGTTACTTACTATACTTATTATTACGGCTTTGTGAAAAATTATGTAAGCATAAAGAAGTTAAAAGTATTTTGACCAACTATAACATTAAAATCCTGCTTGCATGTGAATGCATCAGTAATAAAGATCCAATAACATAGGCATTATTAGTACCTTTAAAACTTTATGTACATTTTGCTGATAATATAAAATCTTGGATGCAAAACTTTCTACTTTTAATGTGGGATTGTTATCTTTACTTGTTTAAAGGGAGTACTCCGTCCACCACTGATAAGACAAAAGATTAATCTGTGATTTTAAACCTGATATCGGCAGGTCGGTATTGTCCACGTCCACTTTGTTCTTGAAGTAATATCATCACAGCACAATGTTGCTAATGCAGCACTTTAATGATTTACATTTTACTTACACATTGTTTTTGACTTGCAGTGACAGTCCAGCTTTACAAAAGACAGCTGCCATTTGAAACACTGAATTACTCTGCTGTGTTAAATTAACTGGCACACAATCCTGCAATGAACAATAATTTAGAGCAAAATTCCAAGTGAGATAATTGCTTTCAGAGAACAGTGACGTCTACTTAAAGTGTTTGCAAAATAATAACACTTAAATTGAATCAATGATGTGTTATGATTATGAATGACACTGACCTTCCAGATATGGATGAGATACTGTACATTTTGGACTAGAACCATAACAACCTTAATACTGACTATAAGAGTGAAGAGAGGGCAGAAGCCTGACGCCAGGTATTCTGGCAAATGCTAATGTTGCTATTAAAGAGGCTGTTGGCTTAGTATCAGCTGGAAGCCAAAGACCACTGCAGTGGTTTACTTTTCATCAGCGTCTCCAGCCAAGGGGTGGTCGAGTTCTGCTGGGTCAGACTCTGACTGTAAACTGTTGTCCAGGCGAAAAAGCTTCCAGTCCAAACTCGGCAGGTCCATCGCTCAGCAGAGAGGATTAGAAATAATTGACTTTAAAAGTCACTTAGGATTAATTGCTTGTTTCTTACAATATAAATAAGAGTCATTCATCTTGTCAGTATAAGGCATATACAGTGGTTTCAAATGTGTTTGTAAGCCTGTGCATTTCTGTGAGCAAGCGTGTGCACTTGTTAACATCTGTCAGTGATATGCACCTAATGTATGCGTGTATGTGTCTCTGCTTTTAGTATGTGCTATCTGAGGCGTTGCCTGGGTGTGACGTTGTCTAAGATCCGTGGGCTGCAGTGTGTCATGTAGTGTAGGGCAGGATCAGAGTAGTTGAAGGGTGGAGGGTTGTACTGCTCCTGGACATAGTCCGGCAACAAGTGGGGAAGGCTGGAAGAAAACACATAAGCCAGTCAGAATGCAGGAGGAAACAAGGAGTCACTGCAGTCTACCTGTCAAGATGCTATAAAGAGGAAAATATGTTCATAATAAATATATAAACAAACAATGTCTTTTGCTTGCATCATGCAGATCACCATCTACTGTAAAAACTGTTAGCGACTGGCCATACATCTCCATTAGTGCCAGGAGATAGGCCTGTGCACATTTTGTACCTTTTGCAGTGAATTCCGAGGATCTGATCAGTGCTGTCTATAATTCTCCACAGAGTAAACAATTATTTCAGGCAATTTATGGAAATGTTTGGATGGGCAGCAGTCGTTGTGGAATACTCAGTGATTCATGAATATTCATGTAGGCTCTAGCCTAGATATTCTGACTGTTGAAAGATGCTGAAATCTGGGGCTAAAACTGATTAAAACCATGAGGCACACATCCCCAGTGCTTCTCTAGACTCAGTGTTGCCTGACATGCAGTTCACATGTTTTGGATTGTCTATCATTATGGTTGCAGTTTGTGCATCCTCTCTGATAATGGGGTACAGATGGTGCCACCTGTTGTGCCATGAATCATTCTGTGAATAAAAGTAAAAAAAACAACGAGCTTACCCCTCGACTGTTCAAACCTTTTCAGTCCTCTTGGTCAGTGATTCATGTTAATGTTGTGAAATGCTGCATTCAAATGCTCTGAAGCGTAATCTAGATTGTTGTCAAAGTGTACAGATTTTACACATAATGCTGATTTTATAATATTTTATGGATGCAATGCTGCAAACAGTGTTAAAACGTAGAGTACACTTGATATTACTTAAAGGGATGTTATGAAGGAACATTGGAAACATTAAATGAAACCATTCCTGCTCCATTACATCCCACACATCTGGGGCCTTCAGTACTATAATATCATGTCATATAATCCAAGTATCTCTATCTCTCTGCCTTGTTCAAAGACAGTATCATAACCTCTTCCCTGGCTTTTGCTTATTCACTTTAATCTAACAACATAATCCCACAATGCTGGCGCTGACCCCGGCCATTATATCCATAGGGTCTAGTTTACTGATAGCAGAGAAAGCAGGCCAGTCATCAGGGGGATTATGTGTCTCTGTGGCCCACTAACACCTGGCCCAGATGCCATACATCTGTACACACATGCCAGAGCCAAGGACACATTATTATGATGCACAAAGTCATGAATAGATACAGTACACTGCTATGCACATACACATTTGAATATGACTGTACTTCAGCAGCTACAGCAGATTTTCATTCAATATGGTGCATTCAGCTTTGTATTAAAATCCTTATGTGATCTGAAGTGTTTCAGATGGCATTATGTGCCACTGAGAGAGTGGTTAAATAAGTCCAATCTCTTTACTGTGGCTGGTTTTTCAGTCTGTGTGTTCTAGCTAAATCCTAGAAAGAAATTGCATGCCTCCTCTGCTCAAAGGATGGTTTGACATAGTGGGAAATATGCATAATAGCTTTCGTGCAGAGAGTTAGATGAGAATATATGAATCTGCTTAGCTTAGCATATCATAAAATACTGGAAATGGCTAGCCTGGCTCAGTCCAAATAATTAGCTAACTGACACACAATATCACTTTGTATCTATGTTTAAGCCACACAAAAAGGAAGTTACTGGTCCCAAATGAAAAAAAGAGTCCAGCACACAATGCAGTGTGAAACTACAGAGAGTCATTTTTACACTGCAGTTTTGTACTGAAAACAAGGTAGAACAGCTAATTAGTGAGCTTCAGAGGGGTTGGTACGCAGATTTAGCTAAGCTAACTTGCTGCTGGCTGCAGTTTCATATTTATCATACAGATAAGAGAGTGGTTTCAAGGTACAATGCTCATTTATCATTTTACAACACAGGCTTGTATAATGCAATGCTAGTTGTAGTCCCTTTATACTACTCACAATACATAAATGATATAAATGGATAGAGAGCAAGTCATAAAAATATAATAACTGTTTTATGGCGGAGTGCCAGAGGAAAGAATCTGCCCTGCAGTCTGGTGGCAGATACTTCTGTATCGCTTGCCAGTCGGCAGCAGGGTGAAGAGGCTGCAGCTGGGGTGGGTATTGTCTTTTAATATCCTTTGGAATCAGTGTAGCCACCTCAGCTCACCCATATCACATATGATTTGATAATGCTGTTTTAGCCATGTTACCTGTGAGCAAACGGCGTCTCTACTCTGTGGATGTGTTACCCTTATCGTTATCTTGGTTTACTGTATACGCTGTCAAAGATTCCTCACTGTTACCAAAGTGCAGTTTCATAAGTCCAAACTAAAGCTGTTAGTAGGAAGTGTTTTTGTTTAATATAGTAAGAGAGTGGGCAGCCCGTCCTCCAGCTGAGAAGTTAAATACAAGAAGACAGTGATGCAGCAGCAGTGCAGAAGGCAGGAATTAAAGCTTTCGAGTTGCTGGATTGTCTCTGGGCAGACCTACGTGATTACTGTACCTTGACACAGTGAGTGTATAGCTCTGTGTGCATGCATGTGCAGCCTGGTCATTCTCTGCAGCAGGACATATTGTGGATCCTGTCTCACCCTGACCAAAGGAGCTACTGACCCGTCTAAACAGAGCTGTAATGCTCATCACCTCTGAGGACTCCACAGCCATAGTTTCTACATCTATGCATATGTGGCCAATCATGGAGAAGCCTGGTGGGGGTGATTGAAGAATGGCATGTCAAAACTGGGTCTCTATTGGAGTTCATTATATCTTTTGTGAACCTCAGCTGACAACATGGATTGTTTGACACTCAAAATATTGCTTTTTTGGGTGGAGTATTCTTTTAAATATATTCCTTTTCAGCACAAAATAGCAGATGAATACCATCATTAGGAGCTTCAGTCAAACATAACCTGTATAATATTGTTAGAAACTTTCAAAAGCCATCAGTTGTTAAAAACCATCATCTCTATGAGTCAGTCAGTCGTGCATATTGTCAAGTATTTGTAAATTCTGCTTAATGTGCTCCTGATGTTACTCACTCTCCGGTAACGGTCTTCTTGCAGCAGCAGAAGCAGGCAAGTGCAGCCAAGAGCAGCAGCAAAAGCAGAGGGATGCCGATGCCCAGAACCAGGCCCAGAACCAGATCTGTCTCCATGTCATTCACCTGGTCTCTGTCTGCAAAGTCGAACCCAGTCATGACAAACACCTTCAAAATATACTCTAATTACATTCATAAAGTGCCTTTTACAGAGTGAGAAAGGACACGATAAATGTTAAAGTGTCATTTGCAGGTTCATGAATGACAAAATTATACAATGATTTTCGATTAAATCACTTGCAAATACTTGCATGACCTAAAAAATGGCCTTTAAGGCTATTAAAGATATGAAAGGCAATCCTGAGAGGCATTTTATGGATTTAGCACTCAGTTATATTATTGACTTTGACAGTTTATTAGGCTTAGAGCCATTACTGTACCTGCAGAATGGAAGTAAAGTATTCTCAGATCCTCACCTAACACACATGACTGGGTTTCATCCACATCAGTTGTGCCATTGCAGACACACCTGTAGCCTCCATAAGTGTTTGCACAGAGGGCAGGATGGACACACACCGCCTCCTTGGCCTTACATTCATCCAGATCTGTAGGTGTCCAACAGCAAGTGGGAGAGAGATGTAGTCTTACCAGCACTTTGCATCACTATAGAAGTGCTGCAGTATATTACATGATACTATGGCAAATTGAAACTGTGTCATATATATTAGTTGTAATTATTATGCTGAAGAAAGTAAAGATCACTGAAAGTACTGGTAGTTTACCATCAACCTCTATGGCACTGATGTCATAGTGGCTGCTGACTCTGGCCAGGTAGTCTCTGATGTACCAGTGGGGTGTGTCACTGGACACATTGATACGATATTCAGCCACATCTGTAGTGGAGCTCTGCCCTGGATCCTTCTGACTGGCGTTGTAGAATTTGTTCTGGAAACCCATCGACAGAATGCTCACCAGCTGAGGAGAAATGTGTTGAATGATATTATTACTGTTACATGTTACAAATTATTATATTTTGCCAGCCATCATAGGCAGGCGCACACACACACACACACACACACACACACACACACACACACACACACACACACACACACACACAAACCTGTTTGAGTCCATCAGATCTATTCTTCTTCCAGCCCACAGAAACGTTGAACACATTACACCCTGCAGGCAGAGAACAGCAGCAACAGCTGTGTGATGACCCCTGATTACCATATACGGGCGTGTTCACCATGGTAACACCAGAGGAAGAACAAAGCAATGATATAGCTAATGAAGCTACAGAAGAACCATAGAGGAAGTCTTACCTGGAGGATTGGCAGAGTCACCTGCAGAGAAGCACATCATTCAGAGCTCAATTAAACACACAAGTGCACTCTGCTGAAGAGCATAGTTACATTTTTATAAATGCACAAGCTAGCATGGCAACCCTTCATCCCACATGGCATGAATACAACATTAGTTATGACAAGAGGTCTAATCAGGAGAAATGAGTAAGAACACCTGTGCAGGTGCACCATGGCTCTCAACCTTTTGGGCCAGGTAAATGAATCAAAACATCCCAAACATTACTGGAATATATTCAGTGTCATTTGGTCTTGTATAAACTGTGAATGTAAGGCTAAATGATTGTGATTGTGCACATACCGCATCCATCAGTGTCCTTGGTGTTCTGGTATCTACAGAAGCAGTCAACTGAGCCGGGCTTGTTCTTACACTCAAACTTAGCATTGGGACATGTTGAGAGCTCTGCACACTCATTGATATCTACAATACAGATAAAGAAGGTTAAAGCTTTGAAAATCAGATGTGTTCTTATTCGTACTGAGGTGCTGGATGTTCGGTACCTGTGCAGTTGTGTCCATTTCCTGTAAAGCCAGGCTTACATGTGCAGGTGTAGTTTTGCTTCGTGCTGTAGCAGTTGGCATCTTTGTGGCAGGGGAAGGGGAAAGGAGGGTTGCACATGTCTGAGAAAGCAAAGATACAGAGAAATATAGTGTTCCCCTCCAAGCAGCACAGAGAAGATCCTGCAAATGAAACATAATGAATGCACTACAGACCATGCTCAAAGCACTTGTATCCCTGTTTTCCCTCAGAGACAGTATTATCAGGACACTCTCCACAGGTGAAGTGGCCAGGCTCTGACTTTGACTGGCACTGCACCCCTCGAAAACAGGGATTGCCTCGGCACACGTCTGTAGTGTTCCCACAGAACTTCCCGCTGAATCCCTTTGGGCACAGGCAGCCCACCACCTGGGAGGAAAGAACGAACAGAAAGGAACAGAAAAAAGTAAATGTTAGTTATGTACACTTAAATATTTCCAGATAAAGTCACTCATCACTTTTGTTTGCACTACACCTGCTTATTCCTGTTCATTGTTGTGTATGTCAGGTGATTAATACAGTAATGGAACTGTTGCAGCAGATAACAGAATTGAAACTCAAAAATGCACCTGGAACCTTCCCTGCCGATGGTTTTCAGTGATGCTGTCATACTGGCAGGTTCCCCCATTGAGGCAGTTACAGACGTGCAGGATGGGGTTGAACAGGGAGCTGCTGAGCTCATCACTGACTTTGATGGTTAGCTGGACAGGCTGTGTGGTGAGGAGCGTCCATGTGAGGAGACCATCACCTGCAGCAGAGAGCACCAGGGTCATATAACAGAGGGACATCACAGGACATTTTAGAGGCCATATCAGGGTCTTACTGTGCTTTAATAAAAGACACATGACAAATACACATTTAAACATTCATCTTTTGTCATAGCATTTGTGAAAACAACATGTCATATTTTTCTGCCAGTCTTTTGTGCATTCTGTATGCCTGTGCATGTTTCTCTCTGTGTGACCCATCCACTGACTCAGCTCTGAAATGTCCCATCTGCTGAAAGACTGCTGGCTACAGCAGTAGGCTCACCATCCCACTAACAAATGTCAACAGTAACGTCATCTGGAACATTGATGGAGGAGGGGGGCTCGCTTTGGTATGCAGATTTTAGGGAAGTGTGTGTGTGTGTGTGTGTGTGTGTGTGTGTGTGTGTGTGTGTGTGTGTGTGTGTGTGTGTGTGCGTGTGTGTGTGTGTGTGTGTGTGTGTGTGTGTGTGTCTCACTGCTGCCTATGGATGCCCGTGGAGGCCTGGGATAGAGCAGTGAGTAGGTGATGGGGTCCCCATTTGGGTCCTGAGCAACAATCTGAATGTTGACAGTAGAGTTGACCTTACAGCGGATCACTGTGGGCTCTGTCACTATGGGAGGCATGTTACCTAGAAAACCACAGTCAGATAAATGCAGGTCAATGATAAAAACACTGAAATCTTTCCTAAAACAGCATCGCCATCTTACCATAGATCACAGCCAGGTTTTGATATTGCTTCTTGGCATCCAGAGTCTGCAGGCCCAGATCGGAGCTGCCGGATGCTAAGGTGTCATGGACACACTGCATGCTGCCTTTACAAGTTCTCCTCAGCTCCACCACCTCAGCAGGACTGACGCTTTGCAGCAGGTGCTCAGAGGAGCGAGGTTCCAGTGGAACCAGTGGAGGTAAAGAGAACAGCAGGCTCTCTGGGACTGGAACTGTCCCTAGAAACCATTGCAGAGATGGGTGGACATAGGGACTGATCAGTTGGAAAACTGGCAACATGTTCAGTGCAGGGATTTCAAAATTGTACAATGTCATGCATGGCCAGTGAAACTGTTGAGGTGGTGCCCTGTGGATGTTACAGGCTCGGTAGGTCTGCAAATACTCAACAAAGCCATCAGAAGAACAAACTCTTGGTGGTGTGGGAGAAGAGGCAGTATGGATGCAGTGTTCAACCCAACGATCTCTAACTCTAAACTTTGGAAAGCTGAATCACTGTGTATTTTTCCATATTCCAGGCAGTCTCTGGCCCATGAATAGGAATGTTGAAGCATATTTTCAAAGCTGCATATTATCAACTCACTGCTGTACAGTGAATGGTGGAGATGGGAAACGACAGGAAAGTCCAGGTGTTAAGACAGCAAACTGTAAGCCAGCCAGTCAGCCTGGCTGTGAATTAGGAGTAGTGTTTGTGACCCCAAGCAACATCGGTTTCAAATTAATATAGCTTTGTATGACTTAATACAACTGCTATATCAATTTTTCTCTTCAAACAATTAAATAGTATAACTATGTGCATCTATGGTCAACTCACAGGACAAGCCGAAGTCATGCAGTCTCTCCTCTGAAGGGGGATTGAGGTCCACTGAGGACAGGAGCTTGCCATCAGACATGAGGAAATCGTCAGAGCGGTTGGAGCTCCAGAGACCCATGAGACCCACAGTGCGGTTGTAGAAGGTCTGAGGAACCTCCACCATGGCAGCCAGCTGACTGTGGCCTACAACCCGCCATGCCACCACATGGAGACCACCAGCATACACCGCTGCACAGCGACTCAGTGATATGCAGCGCACAGCAAAGTCCTTCTCACCCACGTGCACGACACCTGGAAGGACAGTAATGACATATTTGCTATAAGATTAATTATGTTTTATCTGTGTCTGCACTATTGTGCCACATACAAAAACAAAAAACAGCTTTTTAATTGTATGCCAGAGGTATGTGGTGATCATTACCAACTGTGACTGGGACCTCAACATCATCCACAAAAACCTGCAATCCGTCTCCCCTCTCCGCACATCTCCATTCAATCTGAAATGGAAGTATGAATATCAGACTGCTGGGTGTATTGTTGAACTTTGGACTGAATCCAGCTTGCTGTGTCCTCCTGCTTCTTTATGCTAGGCTAGGCTAATCTGCTCTGTACTTGATGCACATGAAAATGGAGTCAATATCCTCATCTGGCACAAAGAAAGTTAAGAAGCATATTTTCCCAAACTGAAATATTCCTTTAAGATACACTCTCTGTAAAACACGCACACACACACACACACACACACACACACACACACACACAGAGCTATATTGTCTTCCCTCTACACACAAACATCCTGACCTTGCCAATGCCTTGGTGGAAGGCAGCCATGCGCACCACCACTGGGACCTCAAGGATCTCCTTTGCATCTGTGTGTAGCTTGTCAGTCTGTCCTTGCAGGGTGAAGATATTAGAGCCGGTGGAAGAGGAGAGACGCAATATCACAAACTCCCCCAGGGCCTTAAAGGAGTACTCCGTCCCATCGAAGGTGATGAAATGGAGACTGCCGTAAACCATCGCTGCATGGGAAACATGGAAATTGACGTTTTCTAGGACATAATTTCAATTCCTCACACGACAGTCTGAGAATGGACAGACCTTCAACAATCACGGCTGGATAAAAAGACTACTGTTAGTTAAAAACAATGACCATTTCCACTAATTACTGCCACTATGTATTCTTCTACTGGTTTTAATTTGCACTGTGTTTACTGGGAAGGATCTCTCACCTAGACCCTGTGTCGCCTTCTTGGCTGGGGTGTAGCCATCAGGGCTGGCCCAGCTGTAACCTTGGCAACGATCCAGTGGTCTCTTTTTCAGGTAAAGGTGGCACAGAGGAGACTCGATGCAACACCAGTGGAATGGCAGAAGATCTTCATCTGGAGAGAGAAGTTCAACTCAGTGTTTACACTCGACGGCACAGACTGTCCTGTAAGGAGAAGGTTACAGGCTTTAATCCCAACAACAGTGTCCTCAACTACTGCTGTCTAGAAAACAATCCTGCATAAAGAACATTCCCTGGTGACTAATAGACTATATATTTGAGACCATCAGGAGTTGCTGGTTGTACTATAAGTCAGACTTATACATGTCAAAATTCACATATATTACCGATATGTTTCTGGATGCTGTGTCCAGAAAAGTAGCGTTCATTGTACCCAGCCAGCAAGGGACCGTCCGGTTCATACACACACCTCTTCCCTGAACCATGTCTGTTAGACAGAACGGACTGGAAGATGTGCCCCCCTGTGCCCCCCCACCGCTGACCCCTCAGCTTCTTCACCCTTGAACCTGGATCAGTTGTATCCTGCATGAATGCCAGGTCCTCAAGAGCCTGACTGCGGGTGCAGGGACATGAAAACAGCCCCTTTGTCCACTCAGTAGGGTCAGGCTCCTTCATTGCCCACACCTGGCACCTGATACGGGGATCCACGTCTGACCCTGCTGGTCCTGTCAAATCATACACCAGCTGACCTAACTTCCCCATGCTCCCTTTCATCTGCTGAGGCCTGTATCTGCCCCCAGGCCCAAAAAGGTTTTCTGGGGGGACAGTGGTTTCCTTGTGGGATGAGTTTCCATCTGTGTAGCCAATGAGAGCGTTGTGGTATAGCCTCTGGCCAGGACCCCAGCGCATCTCCCCATATCGCAGGAAGGCAAATGAGCGCACGCCATCCGTGGTCAGGATACACTGGAAAGTGTTAGTCTGAAAATGATAAATCAGAGCTGGTTCAGGTTAAAAGGATGGTGAAAGTACATATACTAACATTTATACATTACATGCTTAAGTTTATCTCTAGACATGAATCAACACTGACAATTTAAAGGGTCTAATGTTTTCCACTTTATTTTTGTAATTTCTTGTGTGAAACACACATGCATGGAAGATCTGCAGAGGCAGATCACCTGCTCAGTCTCAGTCCATCACATCAAACTGTATAGTGACTTCAATCTAGCCAATACAAACCTGGTGTATTCTCTCATGAAAATTCTCTCTATTGGCCAGAACAGCAGGTGGTAATTAGCACTTCATACATGTCTAACCACTCTTTCTCTGTCAGGGATATGTTTGCTTCCTCACTTCTACCAAAGTGTTACCTGTGCTGTAAATATTTGTAGAAACCTGTTAACCTCGATTTAGGGTCTATTGAGAATCAGCTATATTTGCTATAATTTCCCCTGATTTTAGTCAATCAGCACATCACTGACTACCACTATAGTGTGACATAATCCCCACTGTAGGAGAATAACAGGATTTGACAAAGGACATTGCAAGGAGACACACAATAGACAGGTGGCAGCAGATATCACTACACTCTGTATTCAAGCCCTGTAGGTGAAACAGCCCCAAGGTGGCACCATAGCTAAACAAAAGAAAAGGTTTCTTTGAGGAATTATGACTGACTGGCTTCTGTCTTTGAGCTGCAGTTGAAGGGCTCGCATTGCACATAACAATGGCATGCAAAGTAGGACAAAAATGCAAGCAAACAGTGCCACTCCCTGTTCCATAACATCTTTCAGTGAGACTAGTGCATATGACACTGAAGGGACAGATAAGTTTCAAATGATGATGATCGTAGTCTTATATTCTTATGATGTGTTTTATCCTATAGCAACCAGCAATATGAATTATGCCATGCAAGACATACATATTTAGAAACATATTGTTTGCAAATAATCATCAATATTGTGGACTAGGAGTGTACAAGTATACAAATAAATGAGTTATTGTGTATGTATAGGAGAGAGAGAGTGAGAGAGAGAAATCCTCTGAGCATAAGATAAGGTATCTCAAGAAAATAAAAGTAGAGAAATCATGCCTGCTGAGCATTGCTTTTAACATGAAGCTGTTATTGATGAACATGTGTTGCAATATTCCTCTTAATTTTGGTGGCAATTTGGTTTCAGAAAATAAATAATAAAAAGTATGATACATTCATGCTTTGCAGCTTATACTGTCCTTTCAAAGTTAAACAATCTTGTTACCTCTGAGTGGTTGATCTTCTGGTAGGAGACGGGCATCACATGGTCCCAGGTGATTTTGAGGATCCAGGAAGGAGTGAAGGCAGGCTTGTTTTTCCGCTCCTCAAACTTTGTCACTTCGTCTGCTGTACGATTGAACACTATCTGGGAGTAGACATCCGACATATCCAGCTCATGGTATTCCTGAAAGATTCAAAAAGGAGTAGTAATATAAAGCACATGTTAATGACTAGATCTGACATCACATTTTACTTCAATCTTAAAAAAAAGTCCTGTCCCATTTTGACTCCAGACATCGAACCTGATAGAGCAGGTGTCCGTCCCCGTGGGTGAGGTCAGCATCATCCCAAAACACCGCCAACAATGACACATTCATGTTGTCTGGGAAACCACTGGCTAAAGGAGCTGGGAGCAGATACTGCTCATTCTCAGCCACTGACTGAAACTGGATGAGGCCATTATCAGAAAACTGAGAAAGGAAAGAGAAGATTGATATCAGACAGATTCCAATCAGCTTGATAATCATCAGAAATTCACTGCTGATATGGAAGTAGTACTAGCAATATGTCTCTTTTATCTATTTTTAATTTTTCTGTCATTTAGTTGAAGGTGTGTAAATTACTGCTACACTATTTCACAGTACTACAAACCCTGAAGCAAAGCATGTCAGCCCCATAGGGATCATATATTGTGTGGGTAATGCCATGCTGTCATCTACACATTGTACACTGCAGTAAAGCATGTATAAGATGTGTATTGCTAACACACTCATGAAGGTTCTCCAGTATTCTGTTATATTCTATTGAGCATTTCTGTTACCTCTGCAAAGGAGGTAATTTTTGAACTTCTGTTTGAAAAATATTTCAAAACCTCGTTAAAAGAATTCAATTAGCTTGAAAGTTAGGTCATGGGTCAAGGAGGAAGTGATTCAGTTTTGGTACAGATCCAGGAAATTCTTAAAAGATATCTTGTCAGATGCGATACTTGAATTCAGATGCAAACTTTTCTCAATAGCCTCCAAAATTCAAAAATAATAATTTTAGAGTATTATATAACCTTGGCAGAGATACATTTTCCTTCTACTGTTATAGATAAATGCACTTAGAAACTCACATAAACCCTGTCATACAATTTTCCCATGAAGGGGAAACCCATTGGTGGTGTGATGTATGGGGAGTTTCCATCTTCTGTATCCATCTTTACTCCTTTATCACCAACATCTGCGCCAAAGGGGTACAGGTTGCTCTCTGTTAGGGAAAACACACAGTTAAGTGGCAAAACTAAAGACCATCATCTTATCACATGATATTGTCAAACTACAAGCTACTCCATTCACATGTCACCTTATGAAAAATTTGAAGTACCTTTTGAAAGTTGGAAAAAATGAAACATTCAATTTGTAATAATCAGTTCAAAATTCAGTGCATAAACACAACGGGCCATGCTGTCACTCTGATCTCTTCCATGCCCTGTTGCCCATCTGTAATCTAGCCTATTGCTGCCATCTTTGCTATTAAGATCTAGGCTATTATTACTATTACTATATTATGCAAATCTCATTTCTCCAAAATGTATGTTTTGATGAAATTTACCATTTTTACTTCACCAACAAATGATAACTTTTGAAATGCAAGGTTTTTACCATTCCAAGAAAACTTAAAGACTAACTAATGATAATAATAATAATTTAAAAAAAAAAAAAAAAAAAAAAAAAAAACTACTATGTGAAACACACAAGCACAGACATCTAGGTGTGACTATCAAGAGAGGTGAAGAGGAAAAAGGCAAAGCCAACCCTGCTGCGCCATCATTCTGCACACTGTGCTGTTCTTGGGACAGGAACAGTTGTAAGACCCTTGCAGGTTGGTACAGGATGTTTGCTCAGGACATGCCATGGGTGACACACACTCGTCCAAGTCCACACATCCACCTTTTCCATGACCTTTGTCTTTGGTAGCATTCCAGCCCCGGCTGCAAGAGCATTTGAAACCTCCTACATGGTTGGAGCAGGTAGCAGCAGAGTGACACCCTCCATTAGTCTGCTGGCACTCATCAAAGTCTACACACAGAGGCCCAATACTTACGAAGCCAAGAATACACACACATACAAATGACCCTGGGGTGTTGTGGCAGTCAGCTTGAGGGTGGCATGGTTTGGTCAGGGCGACACACTCATCCACATCTTTGCACCATGAGCCATTTCCTGCAAAGCCCACAGGGCAGTGGCACGAAAAGGAGCCAAGGGTGTTCCAGCATTGTGCCAAGGGGTGGCATGGTAAATTCTCACATTCATTGGTGTCGATGCATGCCTGTTTTTCCTCATGGTACCCCAGTGGACAAGAGCAGTTGTATGCTCCAGGCAGGTTAGTGCACACCTGGTCAAAGCGGCAGGTGGCATTGTCCTTGCATTCATCAATATCCTCACAGCCCAGGCTACCAGTTTTGTACCCAGGAGAGCACAGACAGAAGAAGGACCCCACTGTGTTGTTGCATAATGAGTGCTCAGGGCAAGGGGTGCCATCTGGGTCGTGACACTCATCCACATCCTGACACTGTGTTCCATTCAGAATGAAGCCTTCATTACAGTGGCAACGATAAGACCCAGGGATGTTGATGCATGTAGAATGGGGCTGGCACACTGAAGAGTTGAGGGAGTCTGAGCATTCATCTACATCCATGCACTCTGTCCCATTACTCCAGAATCCTTTGATGCACTCACAGTAATATGAGCCAATAGCATTCATGCACGTGCCGTTGGTGCAAAGCTGCCTCAGCTCGCTGCATTCATCGATGTCCACACACAAGTCATCCATGCTGGAAAACCCCACCTCGCAAACACACAGGTAGCTTCCGTTAGTGTTGATACAAATGCTATGCTCAGGGCATGTAGAGTTGATGAGGCATTCATTGATATCCTCACAGCCAGTGTTGTTGCCTTGGTAACCCTGCCAGCACTCACAGACAAAAGATCCACCTATGTTTAGGCAGTTGGAGAAATTAGGGCACTGGATGAGGCCAAGGGAGCACTCATCTATGTCCATACACAGGGAGCTGTTGCCTGAGAAGCCTAGGTCACAGGCACATTCATAGCTCCCCTCTGTGTTAGTACAGGCACTGTTCTCAGGGCAGGTGAAATTCCCCACCTCACATTCATCCACATCCTGGCAATGTGTCCCATTGCCTTGAAACCCTTCCCAGCAGTCACAAATGTAGGAGCCATTTGTGTTGAAGCAGGAGGAAAAGACAGGGCAGGCTTGATTTTGTGATTGGTCACATTCATCCACATCCCAGCATTCAGTGCCACTTCCTTCATAACCACCTAGGCATTGGCAGTAGAAGGAACCTTGATGTAGGTGGCATGTGGCGAGTGGATGGCAGACACTACCAGCATTCAGGCAGGTGTCTTCACTCACGCATGTGCCCTCGTTGTAAACTGCATTTAAGATACATGAACATGTGTAGGAACCAGGGGAGTTGCTGCACGTCATGTTCCTGCCACAGGTTGTGGTCAGCTGACATTCATCCACATCCTCACAAACAAAGCCATCACCCTGGTATCCATCCTGGCACTGGCAGGTGTAGGACCCATTTGTGTTGCGGCACAAAGCCTGGGCACTGCAGTTGTGTGACTGGGTGGCATTCTGCTCACATTCGTTGACATCCTGGCAGTCAAAGCCATTGCCCTCCATGCCACGTGGACAGGCACAGTGGAAAGATCCAGGTGTGTTAGTGCAGCTGGCAACCAGATGACATCCTCCATTTTGGTCTTGGCACTCATCAAAGTCTATAATTTATCCAAAATGGGACAGTGTCAGGGAAACAGCCCCAAATGGTGCTAAAAGAAAGCTCACAGGAGAGTCCACTTATGGGGGAAAACAACTGGTGCAATGGATGTTTATAATGAGGAAGTGATACTTACCGGAGCAGTTCTTCCCATCACCTGTGAAGCCGCTGAGACAGAAGCAGGAATGGCTGCCCACTGTGTTGACACACTGTGCAAACTCACTGCACTCCTGCTGCCCTGTCTCACACTCATTCACATCTGGAAAGGTGATGGACAAATGAGGAGTGAGGTTGGGAGAAAGAGAGAGAGATGATTGAGCTTTACAGCATCCCATTAGACGACAGCACATTATCAGAGTTCAGGATTTTTGTATGTTGTTCAAGAGATTTTTTTTGCTTTACATGTGGTCATCATGGTCCCATTAATGGTATTGTATCTTTATTTTACTGAAAACTTGTTCTTTCACTTTAATCTGAATGAATAAGCTCTAAATGCTAGTACTCGCATGACACTTAGAGTATGTATGTAAGCACTAAAACATGTTGTACCTGTAGCATTTAATAATGTCCCATTTCTAAAAACAAACAAAAAGTATCTCTAAGCACTTGTTGCTAAACATGCCCTTAGTTATTTAATTTCAAGAAATACACTCCACTTCAGTTGCTCCTACGTGGTTTGAATGCACTTGCGGCAACTTGCCTTGAACTTACTTTTTGTTCAAAACTATAATCATTATTTACACTAAATGTTAAAAGGATAAGGGATAACTTCCTGTAATACTTTGTACATTCAGTGGATTTGATGAATTATTCTGTCAAATAGGTCCAGTTAATCATAGCCAAGAAATGAGACTGTCATTGCTTCCCTTCATGTGAATATCTGAACAAATCAGATATGCAGGCAATGATTCAGAGTCTGCAATCAGACAAAGCTAACCACACTTTCTGGACATGTTTGAAAATAATAATAATAATAATAATAATAATCATCATCATCATAATCATCATCATCATCACAATAATCATAATAATAACAGTTTTTTACCGAAACATTGTGTTCCATTGAGACTGTAGCCTTTCTTGCAGACACAGGAAAATGATCCTGGGATATTGATACACTCAGTCTCTTCTTCAGGACAAATGTTGTCCTTCTGGCACTCATCTATGTCAGAGCAAATCAGCCCATCACCCACGTAACCCAAGTCACACACACACTGGTATCCAGCGGGTGAATGGTGGCACAGACCATGATTGTGGCAGGCAGGGTCACACAATGGACTGGGTGGCACACAAGTGTCATTTAAGGCCACTGTACCATTCAAACATGAGCAGACATGAGCACCAGGGGAGTTGATGCACTTTGAAAAGGCCGGGCAACTGGTATCAGAGAGGGTGCACTCGTCCATATCCTCACAGGAGAAGCCATCACCTTTGAAGCCCAGCAGACAGGAGCAAAAGAAATCCCCCATGAAGTTGGTGCATAGTGCCCATGGGTGGCATGTACCCTTTCTGGAACACTCATCTATATCTTCACACTGGCTGCCATTTGCTGTAAAACCACGCTTACAGGTACAAGTGTGGGACCCAATGGTGTTCAGGCAAGTGGCGTTGACGTGGCAAGGGTTGTCTTTACACTCATCCATATCAACACAGTCCATATTGCTGGCAGGGCGGTAGTAACCGAGCTGACAGGGACACTCAAATGACCCGTCAATGTTCTTGCACTCTTCATTCACTCCACATGGATTGTTCAGTTCCTGACACTCATTTATATCTTGACAAAGAGTCTTGTTAACCAAGATGAAGCCTGACTCGCACAGGCAAGAGAAGGAACCTTGGTTGTTGAGACATGTAGCTTTGTTTCTGCAACCTCCATTATCAACCAGACACTCGTTCACATCATCGCACTGGATTACCCCATCTCCAGAATAACCCACTTGACAGGTGCAGTTAAAGGAGCCAGGAAGGTTAATGCAAATGGCACTGGAGTGGCACTGCTTAAGCAATGAGCACTCATCCACATCCACACAGGTGAAGCCATCTCCCCTGTAACCAGCTGCGCACTGGCATGAGAAGGAGCCAGGTGAATTTGTGCAGGTTGCGAAGGGGCTGCAGCGGCCTGCCACACACTCATCTAGATCATGGCACTTGGAGTTAGTAAAGACGAAGCCGCTGCCACAGTCGCAGTAATAGGACCCACCAGTGTTGACACAGGTGGTGGTAGAAGGGCAGATGTTGGGTGTTGCACACTCATTAATGTCTTCACAGAGTCGGCCATCTCCTACAAAACCTCCCAGACAGGAGCACTCATAACCCCCCAGTCTGTTGATACAAGCAGCATTGGGGTCGCATTGATTGTCTTCATTGCATTCATTTATGTCTGCACACGTCAGTCCATTTCCTACAAAACCGCTGTTGCAGGTACACTGATATGACCCCATGATGTTCGTGCAGTCTGCATATAGACTGCAGATGTTGCTTGCGCATTCATCGATGTCCACACAGCTCTGCCCATTACTTTCAAAGCCATTGCTGCACGTGCAGCGATAACTGCCAGGCAGATTTTTACAACCTTTGTAGCCAAGTGAAGAAGAACACACATAGGGAGTCTCTGAACATTCATCGATGTCAAGACACAGGTAGTTTCCATTGCCTTTATAGCCAGCATTACAGGTACAAACATAGGACCCAGGGTTGTTGGTGCAGGTGGCGTTCCAATGGCAGATCCTTTGGTTAGTGCATTCATTAACATCTGTACACTGGAAGCCATTACCCCTGAAGCCAACTTTACACTGGCACTGTCGCCCACCCTCGTAGTTAGTACAGAGGGCATTAGCATGGCAACCCCCATTTTCTTTTTGGCACTCGTCGATGTCCTGGCAGTTGGTGCCATCCCCAATGTATCCATTGAGGCAGACACAGGTGTAGCTGCCCAGGGTGTTGTTGCAGCGGGCCCTTGGGTGACAGCCGTGCAGGCCACTGAGACATTCATCAATGTCGCTGCACAGCAGACCATCACCCTGGTAGCCCATGCGGCACACACAGGTGAAGTTGTTTTTGACCTTCAGACACTCGGCCTGAGCGTGGCACTTGCTGCCTGCTGCCTCGCAGTCCCTCAGGTCAGCAACTGGGAAGGGCAAGAAGGAGAGAAAGAAGTCTGAGAAATACAGAACCTGATCATGTGTCACCTTTTAAATATGTTTAGGCAACATTTGTAAATTGGTGTCTACTGTCTGTGAGTTGGGTAAAAACTCTATGAAAGTAAGATACCTGCACAGCAGAATTCCAGCACTGCAAATAGACTTATCAGCCACAGGAGTGGAAACCTGTGAGGACAAAGAAAAGAAAATCATAAGAACCAGCCATCATCCTTTAGAGTAATACATCTCTCCATTTAGTCTGAAATTCATCCAGGTCTGTTCTGTTGATTCGACCTAATTGCAAAGTATGTGTTACCTTTCTTACTGTACTTGTTTCCACAGCCTACTTTCATCCCACTGAACAATGACCGGGTGTCTATTGTTACAGTTGGTGTAATAATGATAAACCTGTTGTCTTATCCTGACTCACCCCAAAGAGGTCATACATTGAAACTCAGAAAGGAAAAAAATTTAATTGAGCTCACGAAGGCAGCGTTGTGAAGTGTTGTGAAGTGACCACAGATTTGAGCACACTGTGGGACTCTCTGGATTTAAGGTCTAATCATGTGATTTAGGAACACTGCATAAAAAGACTGGAGTTTTTTTTTGTTTTGTTTTGTTTTTTTTCAGCTCTTATTCAGAAGTTTAAAAACTGTGTTTTGGGTAAAATCATGTTCATCCTAATACACCGGAGGGCTCTGGTTTAAAAAGTTGTTTTCCCACAATGCTCAATGCAGATCTGTCAGTCACCTCAGTATTTTCACTGGCAATGACTGCAGAAAGTAGTTGCTCTGAATTATGAGAATAATGACAAGAATCTCTGTTTGTTCTGTTTAGGTTACCATCTAAATGTCAATATCCTCTCCAGGCCATGCAGGACTATTGTCTGTGTGTCAGGAGAAGGCTCTAGATGGACAGTGAGAGTAGTGAGGCAGACCCTCATTACAGAAATGCAAAAGTGTGTACTGTAAATCATATTAAGCCTCCCTTAGGGACTGCAACTAGGACAGAGATGGGTATGACAGCTGCCATAAAGTCCATCACCATCTGCAACACTTATAGCCTTAAGACAGAATTTGAGATGTGAGGAAGTGTTTACAGTTTGATACATTAAAGTACACCAGGAAGAGTCAATCTATCCCTGAAAGCACTGATCTATATAATACTCTATAACACTGAGCTTTTCCCTAAAATGAGCTCATCTATTATGGGTGTGAAAATATTCTTTACATTGAATTTTATTTTACTGCAACAAAGTAATTTAGCATTTTGGGAGCGTATTTGTTTTCTTTCCACTTGTTAGAGGATTGATAGTGCTCTCATAGCTGTCCATTAAATATGAGGCTAGCTGGTCAGCCCATCTTCGCATAAAGAGAGTGAACAGTGAGAAACAGCCTGGCGGCTCTGTCCAACAGTACCATAAAAACATTTTTGACCACCAACAACGCTAAGGCTTTCTACTTAATATCTTATGTCTTGTTTCTTTAATATGTGCAAAAACCATGTAAAAATGACAATGTGTGGTTCCATACTGACATCCTGCCATCTTTGGTGAAATCATTACACCCACACCAAAAAACAGTCATAAGAGACAAAACTTTACACAAAACTATTTTGTTTTTGCTTTTCGATTTAATATACATTCAGCCGGCAATTAAACAAGTGAGATATAGTGTGTTAATAGTGAGCTTTAAAAGTGCTGATGGGTGGAATTTCTTACTTCAGACAGAGCCAGGCTAAATGTTTCCCACAGTTTCCAGTCTTTGTGCTAAGATAAGCTAACCATCTCTCCATCTTTAACCTTTAACATACAAGTGTACGAATGACATTGATCTTCTCATATAACTCTCTGCAACCCAAAAGGTTGAACTATTCTTTTAATATCCAAGACTAATCTTTGTTCTGTTAGAGTTACATGTTTAGTTGACTTTAGTCAGGAAGTTAGCCCTCTGCCTCAGAGAGAGTAGTGTGGTCAACATTGAGACATACTGGTCCAACCTGCATCCATCTGCTCCTGTCTAAAGTTTGTGGCAGCATCGTCAGTGTTTACGTTTGATTTCACATGCTTAACTGTATCCCTGTGCAGTTATTACAGAAATGAAGTTTATAGGGAGTTGTGTGTTGGTTTGCTAGCTTTCTTTACTTTGGCTATTTTATTGTATTTTATTCTTATCTACCTCATTTATCTTTGTGTATATACAACTTAGTGGCTGTAGCTACGGATTCCTTTTGGGTTGAATACAGTACTCTATCTGTTTTTTTTGTTTGTTTTTTTTCAATTTCAATTATTAATTTACTCTATGCCTAAATATCTTACTGCCATTTTGGCCTGGCCTTCATTGCACATGGGTGAATTAAGCTTGACTAATTAATAAATAAATGTCAGCAGTAAATAGAGGAAATTATAAAACAATTACTGGTAATTTAGTTCCAGTATAATAATAAATAGAGGTTTAAGAAAAATACATTTACAAAAGAGCAAATTGGTTAATCAATAGATAGAAGAAATCAAAGGCATTTGTACATAACTTAACAATTGTTCATAAGAATTAAAACCTTAATAACTTCAAGCAATGAAAACTACAACATGGTAAACATTGATTAATAAAATCATACAAGTAAGACAATAACACAGGTGTTACAGGTTAAACTTTACATAGAGTTATACATCATGAACTGACTTGTATAGTAGTTAATTAATCCTTTACATCTGACTGAAGCCTTTAAGCTTTAATCATCCAAAAGTGAAATGATTCATGGTAACTACGCTAATAAATTGAGGTAACTATAAAGACCGTTAACAGTCGTCGTTAGAAGCAGAAAGAAAACATACAGTTGCAGAGATTTTCACTCACCGCATATTTCCCGTTTCCTGGTGGTCTTTGAATCTTTCGTAAATGAGAAGGTGTGAACTCCCCTTCTCTGGATCGCTCCTTCTCTTCGTCCTTCTCAGCAGTGTCCAACCTCTGTCGTCAAACAGCGTCTTCCGCTTCCTCCTCCTCCACTTCTGTCTTGATTCCACCACCCCTGGGACTGGGGACAATGGCCCACCTCAGCATGCCATGCACTGCCCTGACATCTTAAACCTCTGGGAAGGGGAACACCCATATTCCCCTGCTTAGGTGTCAGCTCTTGCACAATAAGTGGACGAGTCCCCTTAGGCCTTTGTTTGTCCTCCTCACTGTAGACAAGAAAGCAGGACACCAAAATAACTTTCATCGACCTGCTCATCAGGGGAGAGAGGGATTTGGAGCCTTGTAGTGATATTTTCCTGTTTGATTCTTCTGCATTTGATACAGACATCAATTTGTATCAAAGATGTGTGTTAAAAACGTGTAGATCATATTACAATCACTATTGAAACCAGTGTACTAACTTGAGAGGTCATACCACTCTTTTCATGAGCCACCAAACTGTCACGAGGTGCATGTCTTTAAACTCTATTTGGTCAAACATAACTGGATATTATTACAGCTGAAAAGTGAGCTGATCTGACACCTACATTCTTTGCAATGATTGGTATTCACTGCATTATCATACCTGACAAATCCTATTCATAAGGCACGAACATAAGATAAAACAAACCAACATGCCTCATTTGAAATATTTGATCCACTTTTGCTGTTATTCCAATGCAAATTCCACTATCAGATTTCATTAGATCCTGGCAACTTTTCATGCGGTAACATTATGTACCTGCCTGTACAGTATATGACACACAAAGTCATAAACCCTTGGCAGCAGTTTCTGGACCAATACAGATTATCAGCTGTGACCACAGGTGGGAAAAGTGGGACCATTTTTATTGCCTGTTGTAAAGATTTACGTATCAGATCACTTGGGCCTGTAGAGCTCTTCACCTTTGTTACTCTATATTGTTTATCATTCTGTGGCTGTAACAAGCATAGTTTCAATTCAGCACAGATCAAGGTCACGCTGACCGTCAAAGCAGCTAAACAACTTTCTACAATATCCCAGTGAAACAAAGTGTCATGGAGGCTCTGTCTCCTCCCTTCCCAGCTGGAATTAGCAGCGACAAAGACAGCAGAGCAACACAGAAAATGATTAATTCCATTTCTACAAGACAGAGACTCTGCTAGCAGCTCTGTGAGCCTGTACTTAGGTACAGTGGGCGTTGCTAGCACGCTCACAATGGCAATGTTAACATGCTGATGTTGGCAGGCATAAAGTTTAACATGTTCACCATCGTAGTTTAGCATGCTAACATTTAACAAACACA
>JBBMOE010000013.1:11865327-11937855 GCA_037975065.1 Chaetodon trifasciatus
ATATATATATATATATATATATGTGTGTGTGTGTGTGTGTGTGTGTGTGTGTGTGTGTGTGTGTGTGTGTGTTTGTGTGCGTGAATATAGCCCCCTTCTTCATAAGACCCTCTGGGAAATTCTCTGTGCTGGCCAAGACCACCTCTGCTAAATGACACCCAGGCTTTTGTATAAGCATATATATATATATTAAAAAAATGGGATGAAACTAAGAAAATCCAATATTTAAATTTAAGAATAAATTTGGACTTTAAATAAAATATTCTTTTCTTTTTCTTGTTATCCTTTTCTTGAATAGTCTGTATTAAAGATTGATCAAAGCATCAGAATAAAAAGCTTTTAAAAACAAATGAATATTTCGATTAAGGTTTTAAATTGACATATTTGTGAGCTCCTTTCTGAACATTTCCCATCCTGCACATTACACGTGAATATAGCCCCCTTCTTCATAAGACCCTCTGGGAAATTCTCTGTGCTGGCCAAGACCACCTCTGCTAAATGACACCCAGGCTTTTGTATAAGCATTCCTCTTCCTTTAGTAAAATATCAATCTATGAAGCTATGTGTTCACACTGCAGAGCATGTTCTCTTCCTTTTTCTGTATTTGATCTCTGACTGACACCAGCTAGTAATGATTAAGGATAGAAGTATCGGGGGCTCTGTTTGTGGGAATATTTCTCAGACAGATCATCTCTTTGATAACTGAGACTCTGCTGTGTCATCAAACAGAGCGTGACTCACAACACCTGAGAAGTGTTTTCCCAACCTCTGGTTTCTGTCATGTAAGATACCTGTTTGGACAGTTGATGATGTCATCATGTCACAGTGTTTCTCAATTTGTTATAAACAAGACACAGTACCTATTTAGACTCATTTACTTCAACACTTAGCACATATTGAGGTATTTTAGGTGCGCTCATGTGAACAAGAACACACAACTGTGGATATATGATGTTTGTCTGGGGGAAGACTGCAAAGTGCTAAAAAAAACACAACATGTCATTCAGTATTATTATAATAGTACAATACAATGTATTGGGAATGCATGAATACAGTAAACCATCTAAAGTGATAGATTACATCCTACCGGTATATCATAGGTACAACAACAGAACGACACCATAAATCCTCTATGAAACGGTCACACTAGGCCTGTGATACATTTGAGTGTTTATGAGTTAGATTTCTTAGGAGTTCTTAGGAGTTGTTAATGCTGATAGGTTGAGTCTGAATGACAACCCTTTGTGTTTCTCTACTTAGGGTCATGTGAAACTATGAAATGGAAAACATGTGGTACAATAGAATATATAAAGACCATTACATATTGAAAACCACTATAAACTGTGATAATTAACATCTTGCAGGAATATAATAGTGGCCCCCAAGGTATAACGGTCACTATGAACACAGCGTACTGAGTATAAAATACTTTCACAGTATATGAGGCAGAATACGGTTTGTAGAAAATGAAACACAAAAGTCATGTCCGCTTGAGAGAAATGTAGAGATTTTCTGTATGTAAGGGTCTAATTTAGTCAAAAGTGTTTCATTAAAAAAATTTAAAGTATTTAGATTTACTGATGAGCTGAAAGAATAACACACGTAAACAGAGACAGAAAGAGAGACCAAATATGGTCATTCCGGAAAAAAGGTGCGTTTGGCGGGCCACTCCTTCTTCTCTTCATTGACTATTCAAATTAGAGCGACGTCATGAGACCGTTTGTCCTATAAATGTAGTTCATAACAGCTCGCAGTCACTTCGCCACAACAACCACAAGGGAGGTAACCGATAAACAGCTCTTCACAGGAACTTCTCTTTACCTGTGCGCACGCGCTCGTTGAGTTTCTCTCGGAACAGGTTTGACAGGACACACCCGCGAGGAGAAAAAGGAAGCCTTACCTGCTCGGACGCCATTGTTACTCCGTCTTTGGTCTCTCTGGACGACAGGCGGATAGAAAGTCATTAAGGGAAACTTTTGGTCATTAATTCGTTTTCAGGTTTTCTGAATTTCATCATGAACCTCTGGATTGTTCTCGTGCTCGCTGCCCTCGCGGCTGGAGCCTCAGCGCAAACCTGTAAGTAGTTTGATTTATTCAACTTTATTAGGCTGAAAATGGCATACAACGCAGTTTGAGACAGCTCGCGTCGCTTCATTGTGACTCTAATATTTTCATTTCAGGAGGCTTTCTCAGGACTTGAGTAGCTTCATTGAGAGAACAAATTAATTGAATATATTACTTTTTATGTGGCGTGTTTCTAATGACCTTTCTTTGCCTTCAGTGTAATGCTTGGTCGTATAAATTGACTTTATCCGCAGTGAGAGCTGGAGAATGTGTCTATGAAACGCAGGTAGTTTGGTTGTGGAGAGGGGGTTGGGAGGCTTTGTCCTGCTCTCTGGGGACTTGGCTGTTTGGAGAAACCAACGCCCAGGTGTTGGATAAACCTGCTGGTCTACCTGCTGCTCTGTTTATAGTGCTGGCCCACACACACGTAGATCCTGTGAATCAGGGTTTCTCTAGGCCTGCGATACATATGAGTGTTTAGTCTTAACTAAAAAAATATTGTCAGACACAATCACAGTATAGTGCTTATTAAAAACATAAGATTGAAGAGTCCTTGTTAAGAGTTTCTGACATAATAATTTAACACTGATCGCCATGACTTTGTTTCAGTCTGAATGACAAACAACCGGTGTGTTTCTCTGCTTAGGCTCATGTGAAACCATGAAGTGGGCTACCTGTGACGGAAATCCATGCAAGTGTGAAATTTTGGTCGACAGCAACGTGAAACAACAGCTGACATGCAGCGAATGTGAGTATAAGACGAGTGCTGTAATGCAGCCTGTTAACCAGCTTCCTGCAGCCTTTTGCAGGTTGTCCTTTTCTCGCCTCATGATGTGCCTTTTTGTTTCACCCCCAGTGATTCCTAAGTGCTATTTGATGAAGGCGGAGATGTACAGAGCTAAAAAGGGCCTGGACACCCGTACAATCGGAGGAAAGCCGGTGGAGGATGCCTTCGTGGACAACGATGGCATCTATGACCCTGACTGTGAGAACGATGGCAAATTCAAGGCCAAGCAGTGCAACAACACAGAGGAGTGCTGGTGCGTCAACAGCGCCGGCGTTCGTCGAACTGACAAGGGAGACAAGAACCTCAAGTGTGAGAAGCTTGTGGAGACCTAGTAAGTATTTGATCCTGAGCAGTGTGGAGGACTGGTTTTTAGGATGAACATTTTCAATGTTCAATGCTGAAACGTTTCTACCTTTTTGTTTCTATTCTCCAGCTGGGTCCGTCTTCAGCTGACACACAAACCAGCGAAGGCTGACGTGGATGCCAGCAAGTTGAAGGCGTAAGTGCATTTAACAGCCCCCATTTATATGTCAAGTACTATTTTGCTATTTAAAAAATAACATCAGAGCTTCAAGATTTCATACTTGTAATGTCTTGCCTTAATGCAGTGCCATCGCAGAAGCCATTAACAAACGTTACAAGAACTTTAACAAGGACTTGGTGGACAATGTCGAGGTGAGTGGGGGAAGAAAACATGCATTTTTAAAATGTCACTTAATGAAGTATTTAATTTTCAGAACAGCATGACAAAAGTAGCCCACTAACAGAGTGTCCTGTCTGTCATCCTGCAGTATGACCCCAAGGCCCGCATGATTGTGGTTGATGTGAAGAAGAAAATAGGAGAGCGCCAGACTGACCTGGCCAATATGGCCTACTACATGGAGAAAGATGTATGTTGAAACTATAGCTATGTGTCATTTAAAAAAAAAAAAAGAAGAAAAAAAAAGTTTGGACTGTCCCTGTCATGTGTCATAACCCCCTCTTCTCCTGCAGGTGAAGGTGCTGCCCCTGTTCAAGAACCAAGAAAAGTTTGAGCCTATTGTCGGCAGCGAGAAGCTGGAGATGGAGAACATCCTGGTGTACTACGTGGACGAGGAGGCCCCGACTTTCACCATGAAGAACCTGTCTGGTGGCATCATCGCTGTCATTGTAGTGGTGGTGGTAGCTGTGGTTGCTGGCTTGCTGGTCCTGGTGAGTGCATCTGTCTGCCTAACATGTCATTCATGTTGATTAGGCGTTTTTCTTTGAGCTGTGAGTCTGAGTCCCTGTTTTCTTTTTTTGTGTGTAGTTCTTTGCCAGGAAGCGAAGTCAGCGGTACAACAAAGCTCAGGTGAGACCAACTTCCTCTAACTTTTCTTTTGTAATGCCAAAGCAGTCTGTGTAAAAGCTGGTTTTTGCACCACAGAGTTTCTGTTTAACAAGCTTTTTTTCCCCTTTTTGTAATCCAGCAAAGGGAGATGGAGGCCATGTAAAGTCTTCAATGCAGCGGGGGTCTCTGAAGAGTCAGCGTGTACATCGCCTTTGGATCTTATTTGCAGTGGGAGTGTGCCATTTTCATCATTTTACTTGAGGAATGCAAATTGTAAAGGAACAATCACTTGCTTTTTTTTTTTTTTTTTTTTTTTTTTATGTTGTTGGCACTACTGGTACGGCCATTTATTTATAAATTGTGCAAAGGCTTAAAGCATCATCCAAACTGTATGCCATAAAGAACTATGCTCTTTAAACTATTCCCGGCACATGCTCCATTTTAATGTTCAAACTTGTAGAATGGTTTAAACTCAATGTCATAGATTGTACAGTTTTCTTACACATGTGTGTTTGTGTTTGTTGGATCATTTTTAATAAAAAATATGTTTTAAAAGACTTTGAGTTGCATTGGGTTTTGTTTGTGACTTGGTATCTTTGTCACAGTGGAAAAGTACAGGACATATGGGGGAAGGGAACAAGCTCGAGGACGCCGCTGTGGGCACCACTTTGCATGTTGTCGTGCTGCTCTGGTTTGATATTGAACATGATCAAACGGGTTTTTCTGATACTCAGATCTGATGACATCAACACAAACGGTTGTGTTAAGATGGTTGCAATACATGGACACTTTGCTCAAACTTCAAACCTCTGTCTCACATGTAAAATGGCTGCTGATTGTAATAAGCCTTTTGTTTACATGGGGAAGGTGAAATGGAGGTGTTGTACCTCGATGAGTTCCTGAATGGGTGTGGCGGCCGCGTTTTGAATGTGATTCTGTCCTGGAATTGTTCTTTGAAGGAAACTTTAATCCCTGGGTCACTTGTAGCATGTACTATCCTTGTTGGCATTTTGGCAGCAAATGCAGATAATTCTTCCTCAACCTACACAAAGGTGCAGCAGTGGAACATTGAGCTGAGACTGTGGATTATGAAGGCTTTATGTGTTGGTGATACTGGCTGGCTATATGACAACAGTGTGAATGGAGGTGGTTAGTCATTTCTAGCCGTATCTCTGAAACTGGCATCGCGTTCAACCTGTCAGTCAGGTTCTGACTCATAGATGGACACACGTAGTATGCACACAACAAGCAGGAGAAAGAGTTTAAAGTTGTTTGGTCTGACTGCCTTTCTCTTGTGTTGCCTTCTGTCTGTCAGAGCACTTTGTAAACTCAGTTTTTAAAGGTGCTGTGTAAATACAATTATTACTAAAGGGGCTCAAAGCAAAACTGCAGGAGACTTTATTAAAAAGTTGAGTGACAAGTCAAAGTCCAGTAGAGTAAAGCTGCAGAGATCCTCAAAATGAGCAAAGAAGCAAAGAGTGTGAGGTGGGAATTTATTGCACAACAAACTGGAAACGGGTTAGTTGTGTTGCACTGAACAGAAATGCAAGTGAAACCGTGGAGGTAACATTCCCCGGGTGTCCTGTCACAACACGATCACAGTGTTCAGTGTTTTGTGAGGCTGTGCTCGAGCTGGAGGCAGTCCTTGTTTGACTTTCATGTGACAATGAAGCCCCACTGAAGGTTAAGTCTTCATTTTTCAGGGAGCACAGTGTTAAAAACAGCTGCCAACAGCCTGGTAACTCTGAATCCAGTGTATTTTACATGTTTAACTTTACATTAAATGTTTTTAAGACAGCAGAGTCTTACAATTAATCATTTGTCTATTAGCTCTTAGTTACTTTGCCTCACCTTCTTTTTCTTCCCCTTGAGCCCCCGCCTCTTTTTGTTCCCATAGCAACACCACCACAAAAGCACGTCTGTAACTAGTTCAGACAGGTTGGGTATCATATATCCTCCACCGCCCCTCCCCCCTTCTTTCTCTCTCTCTTCTGTGAAAAACTACAGGAATGAAGGTGTGTCCCTTGCTGTCGGGCACCTGTTGCAGGTATCAGCACGTCAGTCACATGCGCACCAATGAGGAGGCTGGATGGCAGTTTGATTTTGACAGAAACTATGGGAAAAAAAGAGTGTCCAACTGATTTTGATGGGTTGGGACATCTTCCCAGAGTTGATGCGTTATCTATACAAATGGCTGAAAAAGCAGGCTGTCTCAGGGATTCTACACACTCAGTCACACCACCGACTTGTTTGCCATTGTTCAGTTTATTCAAGCATTCGACTTGTACAATAATTAAAAAACTTTTTCCAAGGATGATTATTTTAAATGAGAAATAAATATAACACCTGACAATACTCGCTTTATATAGGCTTAATATAACACTGGGAGGGAATATCATCTTTTTAAAGTACCTTACATTAAAAAATGTCCGTTTTCCAGTTTATCTTTAGGTTGCATCTATCTGATCCCGTTGCTTTGTTAAAATGCCTTTATATTCTGTGACACACCAAGAATCAAACACAACAGGCATCAGTGCAGTTCTCCTTAAAGCCTTTCAGCGATCACCATACATTTCCACTGACCTGCTCTCTCAGCATTTACCACATCCTCTTACCATCTTCCTCTAAATCAACATATATAAACACAGGGTTGATCCACCTTCTTATACCCTACCCCTGCTTTACCTCTCTTAGCACTATCATTTAACTACAAAGGTTTGCACATGACTAAAGTTCCACCACTCTTCTGGCTATTCAGTAACTAAGAGCACACAGGGTCCAAACTGGCTTCCTCTTATAAACTCACAGCCACAGCCACCTCACCCAGTCCACAGCTCATCATTTTCACCTATTGCTTTTGAACAGGATGTAAAAAACATGGACATTTTCACTGGAGTTGGTTCAAGCACTTTTTGAACTGGTTTCTCCAGCAGTAGTCTGGTTACCTGTTATTGCCTCCTGCTTTCATCATAGTGTTCAGAATCCTTCATTATACAACAAGATCTAACACTGAAAGTGTTCTTGTTCCTGGTAGAGATATTGAGCCCTACAGGAGGACAGAAAGAGATGCAAAAATACCCTTTATATGATTCCTTAACAAAACGTCATTATCGCTTTTACATTGTGGATAACTGTGCATTAAGGTGGGGAAACAAAAATGAATTTCATTACAAAAAGAAATGTACCACACGGCAAGGATAGATTAATGAGACGTTTCAGAGTGCTTGCTCAGTCTGTCAATAAATACTGTTGACTTTTTCTCTTTGGAGCCAGCACATAAAAGCAGCACATTCATCAGGAAGACAGAAAATGTACCTGGGAGAATGTTCAGCAAAGCCTCTTCGTTTGTGTCTCGACACCTATGGACCTATGAACAGTCACAGATTGCGGATCCAGTTTCAGACCCATATGTTCTCTGAGGGAGGCACTGAGTCACCTTTCAGGAGTGAACTGCTTAAAATTAAAGGACACCAACTTCCTGTATGATGAGAGACAGAGTTTGCCACATCCAGTAGGCAGAGAAGTCACCATTCCACATACCAGAAATGAATCTGGCCCACTGAGACAGATCTACAGGATCTAACGGATGAGAAAGAAGGGCTGCGTGATGATGGAATCAGGCCTGGAATCACCTGTAAATTAAATTCTCTAATTCAAATAAGGTAAAAAAAATAATGCAGCTCAGTACAGTGAATATTTCTCTGTGACATTTTTGTGCCATCACAGCAGCGTGGGCGCCTTGCTGGGGCGACCCAGCGCTGGAGGGGACTTGCTCCTCAGCTCTTTGCACTTCAAGCTGACGGGCTGGGCCACCATCAGAGCCGGGGCAGAGAGGTGGTGGGCGGCGGCCTTCTGCTGATGAGCGCTGTTGATGTAGCTGGAGATGAGGAGGGTGATCTCCCTGATCTGTTGATGGAACAAAACAAAAAGCGATGTCAGTGCATGTGTTCGTGGTGTCTCCAATTCACTCTGACATTCTTATTATGGCTTGTCTCAGATGATCAATCACTCGAGGATTTGCAATATATTTGTCAATCTAGAATATGTTAATGTCACAAACAACCTTGTTGTCACAAGTGGGTGCTCAAGAGAACAGCAATACTGATACATTGAGACTGAACATACTGATAGACAGCAACCACAGCTTAAAATTCCTTCATTTCACAGACAGTCTGACTGGTCTTGATGTGCTTAACTCCACTTATCAGACAGCAGTGTTCATGAAAAAGCAGTCTGATCACTCACTCACCTTGGAGGGGTCCATAGCAAACAGATGTTTCTCTGTAGGTTTGTCTTTGCTTGCGTTGGTGCCGATGCTCTGCCCTTCAACCAGCATGAAGTCCTGTTTGCAGCCTCCAAACGTCATCAGGTTCTTGTAGGTGTGGGACACCAGCGGTTTCTGAACACACAGATGCACAGATGTTTGTGTGAGTACAATGAGTCTGTTCTGATGAGGAAGATAGAAAACAATGTTGCAACAAAATTCATTGGGAGCTTTTAGAGCTAAATGAAAATCACTTATGACTATCCCCCATTATTCTTGTTTACATCTTCATATGTCACCAGTGTTTTCACAATGTGAAGGCAAGCTTCTTCATCTCAGTCCAGCTGATGCGACAAGTGATTACAGACCATAGATACCAAACAGAAATGTTTATTTCTCAATCAATATGTGATTATTGCTCAACATCAAAACATGATGCATCAAATGAGTTTGTTTTATGCAGCCTGGGAAGCATGAATATGAAAACCATCTCCATTCTCAGTATCATTAATAGGGAATCAATGCAAGAGAGTGAAGTAATCACATCTGAGGAGTTGCAGGGAGGTACACAGAGAGACTTACAACAGAATTGTGTTCCAGAACACTGATACCATCTTCATGCACTGCCAGCCAAACACGCACACCCTGATCTGGGGAAGGGGTGATGGACTGAAAACAGGGAGACAAACAGGAAGTCCGATCAATTCATTTTCATAACATACTGCTATACAATATACTGAGAGTAACTACATACAGTGAGGTGGAGACATGAAGTGGACGTACTGCAATGTTTTGGATGGAGTTTATTAAAAACACAACAGTGAACTAAACATTAATGATACTGATTTCAAGACAATTTCCCAACATTTCATCACAAGTACAATAATTGCTGCAATTCCCTGCAGCCTGTACTGCACACCACCGTGCCTGCTGTGTTTCATCAGTGACAAAAAACAAAAAATGCAAACCTTGTGCACAAGTGCAGGAAAATCAGTTTTAGCTGATACTGTGCCAGTGAGGTGTTCATTTGTGGTCTTGTACTGAATTGCACTGTACCTTGCACAGTATCTGTTAGCTTGTGTGAAGGTAAAATATTAGACACACCCACATTGCACAGAGGTTTCTTTCCTCTCTTTTCTTCTTTTCTGTATACCACGAGTTGATGTCGGCCTTTATTTGTTCAACACTGTATCGTGTTTGTAATGTGAGAGCAAATAACAATACCTTGTAACATTTTTTATATCTAGGCTGATTACAAGATAACCTTAATTTACAAAAGATTAGAGTTGACTGACCTCTGCCTCGAATAACTTGGCACCAAAGAAAGGCCACTTCCTGGCAACAGTTAGGTAGATCCTGACACACTCTGATGAACTTCGCCCCCTGAGGGAGGCCCAGCGAGCAGAGAGACGCTGCAGCAGTTGTCTGAGGAGGGAGGGGGAAATGTATCCATCAAAGTCATTTCATTACCACCATCTATCATGACAACAGTGTTCGTTATGAAACTGGTTGTGCTGCTTAACTTGACAGATTCCAGTGTGGTTAATTGTTCAGTTTTCAGACTTCCTGTGTGCTAACTGAATTTATATGGAAATGAGATCACAGATCAGGGATCTGATCAGACTAGATGAGTATCGATGGTGTATAAAGAGATTAGAGTAATGAGGATGTTGACGGGGAGCAGTTTCCTGTGGTAGAAACCCACAGTTTATGACTGTAACAGCAGATTGTAACAATATAACTGAGTGAGCGTACGAGAGAGTGTCAAGCTCTATCCAGCTAAACAAGCATACATGAGAGCAGGCGATACGTGTGGACTGAATCATAGCCATTTTTCAGTGTCTCCTGATACCTGAGCTGCTCCTCAGATGCGGTCCTGCGGTAATGCTTCGGGTAGAATCTGTCCAGAACCTGTTTCAGCGTTTGGTTAGACTTGGTCGCAGCTGATCCAGGAGCAGAGAAGGGCCGCTCAAAATCCCCAAACTCCACCTGAACACAGACAGTGTTATATAAAGTTAGTTTTTAGGATGTCTATCAAACAACAATGGATGAAATATTTGCCATTTTTTAAAATGATAAAACATATATTTGAGGTGGAGATGAAATACTGCATGGCTCTGTGAAATCAAAAACAACCGACGCAAGAGTTGTTAGTACTGCTTGAAACTTTCATTAAGGTCAGCACATACTGTACATTTTAAGCAATAAATAAATAAAAAGTGTTTCAGGCCTGGGCCAGCAGGGCAGCCATCTCCAGAGCCAGTTCCTTGTTAACTGGGAAGTGTCCTGCTACGATGGCCTCATTTGTCTGATAAGCCAGCAGCAACCTCTCCCTCTCTGACTCTCCCCTGACCTGGAGAGAGAAGTAGAGCCTGGAGACGGGAAGGCAAAGACAGAGAGAACAAAATGAGAAGGACAGAATGAGGGAGACAAAATACACACATGGATGACAGATGGATGAATGGAACATTACTGAACTTCCTCGGTTTGTTTGTGTTGTATTTCTGAAGAGTAGCACCGGCTGCTCTTCACTACAGCTGAGCAGAAAAGATTCACTATTGCACTGACATGTATTAGAATAACTGAATTAAAAATACACTGTGCTGCATTCCTGTTAAGTGGACCATTATCAAAAATCCTAGATATCTGACCTCCTGACCTCCAGTTTTAGCCTTTTTTAAGCACGAATAATCCCGAAAGTTACTCATTCTCATACTTTAATGCTTCACTCATTCCGTCACAGCTTCCACCGTCATTCACTTTCACCTTCATTCCAAAAAAGTGGGGAGTGTCCCCAAACCAATGTAATAATATCCTTTATACAATCATGTGTGCCGCTTTAAGTAACATTAAGTGACCCTGAATATGTGCAGAAAGTAATTCTGAAACTGAAAAAGGTCACATAGTGTGTTAATTCCAAACTAAACCATCAAATCCCGTAAGGTTCACGCCCCAAAATCCTCTCTCCAAATCCCTGAGCCTGAATCAACATGAACCTGGTGTTAGCCTGAATGTAATCTTTTGTGATTTACCACCTCAGGGCCTGTTGGCTTCTTCTCTACCTGTTCTTGTAGGTGAGGCGGACAGTCCTGGTATTCTCAGACTTGCCAGTGTGCTGCTCCTTAGAAGCTTGCTCCCACTTGGAGATAATATCACAAATCTGCAGATCGTGTGACGAAAACAGATTTGTGTTATGTCCTGAGATATCTAACACCCCCTACCCTCATAAAGTCGCGTGAATAAAAGCTGCACCTTGATGCTCCCTTGCAGGCAGTGTTCCAGCTCTCGTCCAGTTGGGTCATCAGTGTACAGGCTGAAACCAGAAAGCCCCATTTTCCTCATGCCTGTGTCCTGGTTGAGGCGACACTGGAACTCGTCCACTGTGGTTGAAGCATCAAAGCTCACCACCTGTGGAAATGATCGTGAGAGTAAGCTCCTTCTTGCTTCTGAAAAGCTATGACGTTTAGTTTGGCTAACTCCAGATGTAGCCAACGTTTTTGAAATACTGACACGATCAACACTCACATCTTAAACATGCTGATAAATGCAATTACATGCATGAGAATAAAGAATGTTTTCCTGTCATCTCATCATCTGAGAGCGTTTCAGCAAGATTCAAACTGTTAGCACGAACTAGCTTTGAAGGCTTGTTGTTATTATCTATCTTCCTGTGTGTTACTACCTGGTAGGTGTTATTGAGGAAGTGAACAGGCACGCTGAACGGCAGGGAGTGATGATAGGGATTCCTCAGCAGGATCGACAGGATCTCCATACGGGATGGCCTGGCCTGCCTCTCGCCCTTCTGCTGGGTTCGCTCCATAGAGCGCTGGCAGTAGATGGCATACTTACCCACCTCAGTCCTGAGGACAACAGGAACACCATGATACAGACTTATACTGTAACTGGAATTCACTCAGAGCACCTTAAAACTTCTTCAACAGTCAAGTTCACTAAGTGATCATGTTATAAATCAAGTTAGTGAAGAAAGTGTGATGGGTGCTGCAGTTTCATTCTGTTTATAAGTCACAAGCACAGAGGCTGCAACAGAAGTTAGTAAAACATGAGTTAGTAAACTGGCTGTAAAAGTCTAAGCAGTGTATGCCAAGTCAACTTGGCAGAATCAGTCAGTGAATCAATTAGTTGATCGACAGATTAATTGGCAACTGTTTCGATAATGAGTCATTTTTTAAGCAGAAACTCAAAACATTCTGTCCCAGCTTCTCATGTCAGGATTGTCTGCATAGTGCAAATGACAACAAATCTTATACATGAACGGATTAATGAGAAAGTAAAGGGCACACTCATGATGCTGTCATGCAAATACTTATCAACTGTTAGTTGTAGCCCTAAAATAAAATGTGTTTGTTGTCCTCTGTTCATTTCTATGCTTTGGCTCTTCATGCTAATGTTGGGGCCCCTGATATCTCCTCACCTGGAGTCCCCGTGTCTATTGAGGTGAACCTGGAGCAGCCAGAGGAACGGATGCTGAGGCAGAAACAGTCCCACACACAGGGCTAGAAACTGCCAGCCCTAAAGAGTGACAAAAACACACCATCACTGAGCAGAAGCATCAGAGCAGCAGCCCTGAAAACCTGCAGTGTCTCCTTGTGACAGACTGTTGTGAAACTATTAGCCACAGATGCAGCTTGTGTTGATGTGGTTAATCAACTCCACTGAGTTCATTCCTGTACGCCGTCTCAAAGAAGCAGCTGGATTGTGTTATGAGACATTCTATTGTCTCTAAATCCCACTGCTGGCTGAGATACAATCATACTATAGAGTCTGACGTCTGTTTTGAAGGTGACTGGAGGATCACATGACTGCAGGGTGACAGTGGAGGGAGAATCTGCTCCTCCTTTCAATGCCTTTTCTGAGAGGAACTTTTGAGGACTTGTTCTCTGCATATAATAGCTCTTTTGGTGAGCATGCTTACATACGGGTGGCGAGCCTCTCCAGAGTACAGCTTTGTATTGTATAGTGTTGTATTTTCATTTCCTGATGAGTCCCTGTGCTTCTGACCTCAAATCAGTGTTTCCAGTAAACGACATGTGCTGCTGCTGCCACCGTGTGGTGAGAATGCACACCTGCAGGGGTCCTGGATGGCCGTGCGGCTGCCTCCTGCGGGTCTGTTTAATGAGCTGGCAGAAGAACTCATTCTGAAGCTCGGGGTGGGCCAGACACACCTGCAAGGCACTCTGGGCCAGTGACACGTGGTAGTCGATGGCCGGAGCATCAATGGCCACATTGATGAAAAGCTGACAAGTCTGAGGAGAGAGGTGATAGAGTTGAAAAGAAAGGCACAGCATGAGAGATAAGCTGTGCTCGAGACATTTGATTCAAGCACTGTTTCACATTGAAGCTACACGAGGCTCAAAAGTCTGGACAAAGAGTTTACTCTATGGAGGAAAACTGTGGAAACTGTCTCACTTTCTGATTTATCATAGGATTATTTGTTTGTGTGTGTGTGTGTGTGTGTGTGTGTGTGTGTGTGTGTCTGCGCGCGTGCATGCGTGTGTGCATGCGTGTGCGCGTGTGTACACCTTAAAGAGTTTGACGGCCTCTGTCTGCAGAGCTTGTGAAGGCAGGGTGGTGAGAGGGGACGACAGAGCTTCCTTACTGAAACACAACACGGGATGTCTCCAGCTCTGAGAGTCTGAAACACACACAGAGAGACTGCTGGCTACAGGCAAGAATAAGAACACGACGTACAAGTGTGCTCCACACAAAAGCTGGAAGAAACATTTACAACAAACTAAAAGAAATAAGACATAAGATGAACAGAAGAGACTTGAAAGTGCATTTAAACTAACTATGAATGAACACAAATTAAGCAAAGATCCTAAAATAATAACATAGTTTTGGAAAAGACACACGTACACCCTAAAATAAACATGGAGGCTGTTCTGATTCCACCAGTACCTTTTCTCTACATCTTGTTTTGCATGTTAAATAAAAGAAGAATGAATGAATTCACCACTTTGTATTTAAATCTATGAAATGTTTGTAATAGCTCCAGTGGGGAGTTGAAGGAAGAGAAAACATAATCTGGGTTACTGATTCAGTCAAGAGCTTTGGTTCATAATGGTGTTGATGGTAAATTGTAAAAATCACGCCCTGAATGTATTTCATGGTCATTTTTTATTGCACTTATGATCATTGTCTGATGTAACAGGATGTATAAACTGACTGACAAAAAATGCAGTTAGCTATTAGGAAAACACAATTAAAGACTCAATAAATAATTAGTAGGACTCACTTGGATCTCCGTCCAGTTGGAAGAGTTTTCCCACCAGTTGTTCAAACTCAGTGCCCACTTTACCCACTGTGGTGCCCGCTGCCACAGACAGATGGTACAGCCACGAATCCTACAGAGGCACACACATGAAGAACAGTGACAGCAGACACAAACACAAGACTAACAGCCAACACTATTTCACAGTCTTATCAGAGCACAGTTAGGCCTTATGGTCTAATTTCAGTTTAAACTTCATAATCAGTAAAAATTCAGAACATCTTAAAAGCTTTTTTTGCTCATTCAGATCAACGAATAAAGATTTATTATTATTATTATTATCATTATCATTATCATTATTATTTAAGGACTCAGGCATCACCGTCTGGATCACGAATCAGAGCAGAAGAATTGCAACATTGAAAACTAAAATTCTGAGAGTGACGCTGACCTTCTCGTGGCGGGACTCGATCAGCAGGTAGGTCGGTCCTTGCTCCTGCGGGTGGATGGCGATGGTAAATGGTGCCGCCTGTAAGCCCCGCCCACATGCCTTCAGGTCGTCATCTGAGTCTCTTGACCTGTCTACCTCCTCCACCCGGGCCTCCCACAGCTTAATCTGACCCAGGGGGAACTGGGAACAGGCAGATGAGTGGAAAAAGCTTTGGTGTTGCACAACTGAAATGAAGCTCTGTTTCACTGAAACCTTACATCTTGTGAATCTTAAGACAAGGACACTTTATGTTGAATCTTACCTTGTCCTCTTGGCTGCGGAAATAGTACAAGGTTTTGCCAATGAGAGCACACCAAACCCGCTTAGAATAGCCGTGCTTCACCTGCCCAAGACCAAAGTACAGTGACAATCAAACAATGTGGCGGCAAATATGCATGAGATGTAGAAATGTGGGTGAAAAATGTTCATTTTTGTCAGGTTATGCATTTTCATTTCTTCTTTTCAGCTGGATTGGTAACTTGCAGGACCTTGATGAGCAGTCCCTTCATGCCAGGGCGAATGTCCGGCTGGGTGAAGAGAGGACTGGCAGCTTTCAATCTGAGCACGCTCTGCAGCACCCTGAGCCACTCCTCCAGCAGGTTAGGAGAGTCAGCCTTCAGGTAGTACACACGCTTCCCTGTCACTATCTACACACAGCAACAACAAACATGTGTCTTTAGTTGTTCTTCTGTATTTTAGATAAGACGGGTCAAGATTTGACTAGAGTAGATCTTTGTATGTAATAGTGGGTAAAACTATGAAAATCAGGGCTGAGTACCTGGAGAACTTGTTTTCCTTCTCCACGGGCGATGCTGCTGGTGGCGTTGACCTCAATCTGACCCTGAGGTTTCCTGATCACATCACTCTGTGGGAGAAGGATTTAGGTTTTACAGTGACTCACTGCAGAGGTACAGACTTACATCTATTGAGCTGAATAACACAAATGACCAACTCTTACCATGCAAACCATATTCAATAACAAGACACCAAAGATAAGATAAAGAGCAAAAATAGAATAAAGGTGCCTGTAACTGACAGATACAGCTGTTTCTAAATCATAACATAGTGTGAGTGTCTCATGGTACATCTAAAAGGTTTTTTTTTAAAGTTGAAAAGTGCTGTATAAAACCCACAGGTGATTTATAGTAGAGCAGCTCTCCGTCTTTCAGGACAAACCAGCGTCTCTTCCAAGTTTTCTTCCAGGTCTTCACCATTTTCAACAGGTAGCCCGACTTCTCCATTGGTTCCTACAGGACCCAACACTGTTCAGTTTTATGTACTACATTATACGGAGTGACAAGCAACTCACTAAAATATCCAGAAATGGACAATTAAGTGGATTTTATATTCAATGGGTTATTCACAGATTTTGCAGACTCATCCTGCTGAGCTTAACTGGATCATCAGTCATACTAATTTATATTACTTTATGTCTAAAATGCAGTTTATGTAGTTTGTGACGTGAGAAAAACAATGCACAAGCGGGAATAAGACTATCAATAAAAATAAATCTTCTTCTAAAGAAAACATTTCTATAGAAGTTCTCACAAATGCATTGAAAGGACATACAGTATGTGCAGAGTTGATGGACATTCAGATCTGGTAGAACTACTTTTACTGTGCATTGACTATAACTTATAAAGCTGTGACTCCTTACTTGCTCCAAAGACAACATGTCAGCTTATAATCTACGTGCAGGTGAAGTGCTCTCCTTCAGAATACATCCATTGATGCATTCACTGACTCACACTCTTGCCGTTGTCACTGGCTGCAGAGCAGGTCTTGGGGAGTTTCTGCTCTGGTTCAGAGCACTCTGTGTCGGTGGAGTAGGCATCAGGAGGGATGGCGTAGTCGCTCTCTGATGTCATGGAAGACATGGACACGGCTGGAGGAGAAGATAAAGCACAGCTGACAATGCAACACAGAATCATAGACATCTACAGGCTTTGTTCAGTCTCATTATGTTTGTATGAAGAAAATGATTAGCTATACTTTTACATCAATACACTTTCAATATGCTTTAATTAAATGGACATTGCTTCAAAACAGAAGCACAGATTCTGGAGAGTGATATTTATGTGCCGTAAAGTAAAGTTTGATTAGACACTACACTACTGAAATCATGCATTACCCATCACAGAGTAATACAGACACCATACTTCACACACAGTCAGTCACAAACAGAATGGAAGCTGCACATGAAGACCTCTGTGAATCCATGTTGGCTGCCACAGACACATACATTTCTAAAGGAAACTTGCAGCGATTGTTTTTGTGTTGAACACTGCAGCAACACTCTTGTGGAATCCTTAAAAACCACCCCGCACACGTGCTGTGTCGTACCTCTCTTCAGAGAGCGCGGGCTGCCTGGGCTGCTGTCCTTGCGGGAGCTGGAGGAGGTGTGAGAGCTGCAGAGGGAGCCGTCCTCCTCTCCTGAACTAGACGACTCCTCGGAGCTTGATGACTCGTCTGAGAATGGACTGCTGCTCAGCAGAGTGGCTTTCTGCAAGACCGAAGCAGGGCGGCGGTCGACACAGTGTAGCACAGAAGTTCACAGATGAGCAAACACACAGCAAGAGGTCAAAATAAATGTAGCAGTGAAGTCTGCCTCCTAAAGCTGCACTTACCCCCTTCAGAGTAGTGTAAACTGGAGTAGTCATGTTTTTATAGATGAGGGATGTATACATTACAAAGGCAGGGTAGGAGGACTGGAGGGAGGGGTCTGCAGCACAGATCACAGATCAGTTAGTTAGTAGTCAGGCTGAACGTCTCTGTGGCTGAGACTAAGATGGAAAGTGTCGATAACAGACCTCCTTTGATCCCTTTCTTACCTTTGCTAGCAGGGTCTGTGCAGGATGTCTCAGACAGTCTGATTCCTGATTTAGCCACAGCATAGATACGACTCTCCTGTGGGGAAAACTTGCTCAACCATCAGTCGATATTTCAAAAAAAACGCTGAAATTTTTACCACTAAGAAAATTGGATTTTGTAATCAAATGTACAAAAATGGCTCGCTGTACTGTAATGTTGGAATCTTGGGTTTTTCTATAACACTTTCAAGACAATGTTTGCTTGATTACGATGACCTTCTACAGGCTGTATTCTGTATATGGCGTTTAATGTGCAGCTAAGAACAGATGGCACTGGCCTGAAATGTAAAGTCATTCATTTATAGAGGGAAACATGCGGCTAAGAGTTTAATTCATGTGCTTTTCAATGGAGAGTTTAAGTTTAATGATGGTCTAAATATGTTTGATCAGTCTGTATGTTCACTGCTGTGATCTACAGCATGTAGCAAAACAAAAATTTACAGAAAAACAGTCAAAGTCCTCAATATTTAGAGCCTTTCTCATCCTGTTAAACATAAAATTGTACAAGAAACAAAATATTGACTTCACCATTGATCTCAGTTGGACTCATTATCTTACCCAGGAGGGCAGTCTGTGTAATGGGGGTGTGGGAGGTTTGCTGCCAGGCGCTGAGCTGTCACAGTCTCGCCTCTCTGAGCTGATCTCTGTACCAGGATCAGGTGGACCAGGTGAGGTCTGCAAGGATGGAAAGGTAGGACTGGGGAGGACTTGAGGAGGTGTGTCCCTGCCTGTCTCCATGCCAACCTCCTGCTCCTGGTCGAGGTCAGTTTCCTGAGGCCGGAGGGGACGCAGCATGCTGAGAGCGTTACGTGTTTGTCCGTATGTTGCCTCACTGCTGATTGGCGGCTGGCTCAGGTGTTTCTTGGCGAGAGCCACATTCATCAACCCGAATCCTGCTGGGGTCCGCAGCCGGGGCTGTTTGGGTGAGGCAGGGTTGTCCCTTAGGTCCTGGGGTGGGTTGGGTCTCTTTGGGGTGAGGGCTGGTGTGAGGATGGGGCTGGGGGTGTTAGGTTCACTGGAAGAGGATGAGGAGTCAAGTCTCTGTGACTGGAAACGTTTGTTGAGCTCCTCAGAGGTGCAGTCCTCCAGCTTGGCCCTGTGTGCCTCCTCCTCCCCCTCCTTACACCCCCCCAGTGTCCCCTCTGATGACCCCAGCAAACTGAAGCCGGGCCGCTCTGCACGCTGCATGTCATCGTCAAAAAGAGAGCTGCTGTCGTCTGAAGCAGTCAGGTAGGTCTCACTGCCGGGGCGGCTGAACTCCAGACCACACACTCCACCTCCTCCTCTGCCATCGCACCCTCCTCCTCCCTCCCCCTCTGATGCTGCGTTGGAGAGCACGGAGGAGACGCCACGAGACGCTGGTCCACACACATTCTCAGCCAGGGTTTCAGATGCACTGTCACCTTCCAGAGTCTGGTCAGGCCTCTGGACGTCAGCGTCTGTCCCCGAGGAGGCTGTGTGCTTACTGCTCTTCTCTGTCAAAGCAAACATGAACATATACATCCCACAGGTGTTGATAACAATAGTAAAGCGGCAGACATAATACCAGCTGACCCTGACTTTTCATCTATAAACAAGTCAAAATTTTAGGTTTGTCCTTACGACAAAATACCTGCAAAAGCAATGATTCCCATTAGCCTTTGCTGTACTTTGTGTTCACTTTTTGCAAATGTTATCAAATATTAGCATGCTAGCATGCTCATACTATGCTGAACATGGTAAACACTACACCAGATTAACACCAGCATGTTAGCATTAGCGACTGTGTGCATGTTAGCATGCTGATGTTGGCAGTGCCTCACGTCTGACTGATGTCTACACTCTTATCAGTATAAAGTTTCTTATTAAGTAAAGACATGTTACTGCCATAATCATCAAGGGTAATTATGACAGTACGATTTATGATTTCACAATCCTGTTATTTACCATCAGCACATTTTTTTTCCACGCTCTGGTCTTCCAGTCAAATAAAAACAAAACTTTATCATTTTCTAACTTAGATGTGGTGAGTTGCAAAACAATAATGCAGTGAAAATTTTGCCTAAGACACCATGAATATGACCTAATGGCTAAAAAAGTCTTCTGCATCACTTTCCATTTTCCACTATGAAACCATGGCTTCCTGTGTCCAACTCTTTCCCACTGTCCTATTTCACCCAGAGGCACGCTGCCTCCCAGAATATCTTTCCAGACCATTGCTGTGAACCTATGGAGACTTACCAGTCTTATCTCTGCCTTCAGTCTCTCCCTGGCTGCTCAGGGTCCTCTGGGAGGGTGCTGGTCCGGTAAGGACCTGGGGGTTTTTTCCCCGCACCTGGAAACAGCCAAATGTCAGGCTGCTGAGGCGCTGGGCCTCCCCTGGTCTGCACAGGACTCCTCGTCCACCACCGCACTTCTTCTCAAAGGCTGCAAACACAAACATTTTTGACAGTAGCACTTTTAATTTAGTGTCCTTGTGGAGATGATATCAAGCTAATTTTGACATGAAAAAACATATCAGGACATAAAAGGCTCTTACCCTGCACTTGTTTCTGTAGCTCCTCAATCTGAGCCTCCTGTTGCTTGTTGGTTTCTCTTAATGCTGCGTTCTCCACCTCAAACTGAAGAATAAATACATTTCAACATGAAACTCCCTCTCAGACAACAGGAATTATACCGAGGGGATGAGATACCCGTCCATATGAATCAGTTACCTCTGACAACTTCAGCATCACCCATTCCTTGATCTTAGCTGCTTTCTCCTCCACCGTCTTGGCATCCTGAAGTCGGATCTGTTTCTGGTGAAAGAATACAGCTTTACAGCAAACATCAGCCAGGTTTCATTCTGGTTGCAGCCATAGAAAATTTAGGGATTTTGAGGGCAGAACATGGAAGTGACTCATTGTATTTCAATAAGGACTGGATAATCCCAATGATACCTCAGAAAAGGTTAAAACACAAGGAGGAGATGGTCAGTAGACAAAAACCTTTGATTATGAATAATAGTGGTGACAAACTCAGGAACTCAGTCTGCTCTTCTTGCATCTTTGATGTTCTTATTCAAGGATTATGAGTAATCTCTCTATAGTGGACCGAGAGTTTGGTACTTTTCCAGTTGGCTTTGGCTCTCTTTAACTCATGCTTTAGTGGGGATATAGTGCGTTTTTTATCAGGGCAGAGAGATTCTCTCTGTCGTCCACATTCCCAGACCTGTTTTTCAGACAGCAGTGCAGACGTGACTGAATCTTTTAACTCCAAAACCGGATGAGTTTGTGTAGTTTGTGCAGGTCTCTGTCTGTGAAGTCTACCTGAATGCCCCCTCTCTCTCTACATTCTCTTGCACCTTGAAAACATCCACTGGCACTTCATCTGTTGCTTTAATGAAATTCTTCACATGTACGCGTTCTACCTGCTCCTCCAGCTGCTGCTCCAGCTGGGCGATGACGTCCTCCTTCTCCTGCACCAAGGCCTGCAGCTCCTGGCACCGTTGAAACAAATGCACCTCTGAGTCTCCAGACAGACTGTCTGGAGCTTTCAGCTTCTCCTCCATCCACTGCACCTGGAATCACACACACATACTGTATTTGTGTGCGTGTGTATGTGTATATACTGGGGACACAGACACACTTTTGTTTGGATCTTTACCTGTTGGTGAGCGGTGAAGGCCCGTTTCTCTGCATCTATCACCTGTGTCTCCAACTGCTGAATCTGGGAGAGAAGGAGCACACTGTTGAATTTCAATTTCTCACATTATCATAATTCAGTTCTTACAATAAACGTCACAGACACAAACTGCATCCTACTCCCTTCACCTGCACCATCTGATCTTAAATCATTCCTTCATTTCCTCTCAGCTCTTCTGACCAGACTGTTTGTGTACACAACGAGGTGAAATATCAACTCAACCTCAGTCCCACACACAACAGCACCAAATAAAGACAAAGAAAGTGCTGCTAGCTGGATCCGAGTGAGAACACCAGTCAAGATAAGGCAGCTATGCTGGAGAGGAGCAGATGCTTTGCAGCTGGTCTTGGGCATTTATGACTCAAAAGAATGTTTAGAGTTTTACAGTTGGGATACTCATAGTTCACAGATGTATCTTACATGCACATTTACGTGTTAGGCATTCAGCAACAATCACTACCTCATACAAAATCCTTCCATAAAACCTGGCAGGTTTATTGCATTTCTAAATGTCAATGAACTTTTGTCAACAACTGTATCTTCATCTGATTTGAGGTCAGCTTTAGGGCTAGTTTTATTTCTGTTTATTGCTACCAATTCTGCTTTCACAGAAAAATATTGTGATGAGTAATGACATCAAGATATCAAACTGAAAATTCCCTCAAACAAATGGTTGACTGGGACGCTAGCTTGCAGTAGTGTTTCTCACATTTAAGACCTCCTTGTCCTCAGTGTGTCACTCGTGCGTCCACACACACTGTTACATGTTGGAAAACATATTTCAATAGACATTCCTCTGTCTATCTTTAGCTTTGTTTGTGCCAGGAGGTCAGTGATCTAAAAACCAACAGTGCAATATAACAATCCAACAATCCTGAACTATAACATGCAACAACTATAACACTCACTATAAAATCCAGTGCAGGCTCTGTAGCCAAGACGACGCTGCCAGTTATTTTTGGCAATGGGTGCTTTTGTTTACAACACCTATACTTATGTCTCAGAATTGATGAGACAGTTTTATTTCTGCACAAGTGCCGCATATAGCACCTATAACCAGTTACATAATGATGATGAGGTGCCACATCTATAAAGGTACAACCAGCTCTTTGTATGCTAAGATCAGAGCAGAGTGTGTGGAACCTGGCAGGAGTGTGTTAAAACTGCTGCAACACCTAAGGTCACACAGCTTGGACACACTCACGGATAGACGGACACACAGACAGATACCGACACATATGCCAGCGCACAGGGTGAAGAAAGCCTGCGGGAATCAAGGAGAGAGATGACTCTATGAGCAACATTCCTCTGAAATGCCTCAGCTCAAAGCAGCGGAAGCAGCAGAGAAACCAGTGTCTTCTGAGGAAACTCTCAAACCTCAGTGGCTTCATGAAGGAAAATATGGAGGAATGTCAATGGAAATTCTCTGCGTAGAAACTCTACAACCACTATGGTTAGAATATTTTGCTCCATGTGCACATATACACGTACAAATTAGACCAGAGGAGACTTCTAACAATCCCTGTGGGGAAGTTGGGCTGACTCACCAAATCGGATGTAGCTAAGAATAGGACAGAGTACTGAAGATGATGAAGGAGGTCATTTATTGCAGATTAAATATATACACAGCAAACAAAGGCTCACCTTCTTCAGTGCCACACAAGAAAATATAGTCCACCAGGCATACGCCTTTTCACAGCAAAGATGCAGCAGTGGCTGCCTCCTCATCATCAATCGGAGTTCACCAAGTAAAATATGAGACTTTTAAGAGCCTTTTAAAACCAATTAGAGTGGAATTTAATACTTGTTTCATGATCATAAGACGCGGATGCTGATATGGCCCAATGTTTTTTAGTATTATGTCACATTTTTTCAGTACTTCCCAGCAGTATTTAACAATAAGGAAAAAATGAACGCATTGACCGGATAAAAATCACCAAGTTCTGTAGCAGTGACAATGTCTGCCAAAGGTCTGATGACACAGACTGAAACTAGCACGTAGCACACATCGATCCTGCTTTTACAACATCTAACAACAGCACACAATTGTATAAAAAACATAGTCATTTTATTATTTTAACCAACATTAGTGGAGAGAAAATGACCTGCAGACAGCCTGCATTATTCAGCTTTTTTGGTTCCATTCATTTTTTTTTTTTTTTGCATTACTCCACCCGAATTCCGAAATGTAACTCAGTTTTCCCAGTAATCTGACTGAGTGCAATGTTTTAGAAGTGGAAAATGACTTGCAGCCAACACACTCATGTCATTTGTAGTATGATATTGCCAACTACTTGGTGTCCACTGTGGTTCTTTACATGCACTTTAGAAATCAACAAATTAGCACTCAAATTAGTTAATGTATCTGCTGTTCAGTTTCATTACCAAACTGCGTGTAAACGACCGTGAAGAGCGACAACTGTGTTTAGCTGCAGTGTGGACGCTGGCGTGGCCGTGCTCCAGTTTTCCTCTGCTTCTGTTAACCACCACAGACCAGAAGAAGTGGACCCAGCTCAGTCCAAAAGCAGCCACACCCTGCCAGAGCCTCTCAGTGTTTCCACTGCACAGCGTTCTCTGGACCAGAGACTTGACATTTCAGTGTGATTTTGGAGAATCTGATTCAATGGACAAGATATGGTGAGATTCTGTCACTGTATGGGCACACTTGTCTTGGAAATGACTCTTACACTTCTCTTGTGGGTGTTTTTATCTCAGTGGAACCAGAATACATCGTTTTCACATCTGGTGTTGGCAATATTGTGACCAAATTTATCCTTTTGTGCTGATAAAAACTGCACCAAAGCAACGAATATAAGAATAACATGACACACACAGGTCATTTTGGCTCACTCACAAAAGTTTTTGCAGATTGAACCAACTTTTTGTGTTCTGATCCAAAGCAGACATGAAAACAGTTAATATATCTCACACACACACACACTCACACGCTCTATATAGATCCTTTGCAGCACCACAAACGACAAACCGCATGTGCCTCTCTATAACAGATATAGCATCTGGCAGAGAAGAGCATGTTAATTACAGGGCATGTATACTGTAGGCTAGAGCTGGAGACGACACACACACCAGACATAACAACATATAAAAACCCATATGTGATGATGATGGTATTCTCCTGTGTATCAGACCACATGGGTAAGTGTGTATGCTTTCCTCATCCTGTATGTTATATATAGGATGAACAGGGCCTGGGTGAGTGTGTCATATCCTGTGCAGCTCGGGTGGGATGACCAGTGAGAGGTTAAGGTTTACATGATGGTGATTCCAAGATTTACAACCTGCTCTCTGAAATGTACTCACACACAGTATGAGCTATGCTGCTTCACTGTGTCTCAGCCTGGCACACACACACGCACATGACCTCCCCATTCTGCCTCAGCCTCCATGAGCTCTGAAAAACGCTCTATCACCTCTGCAGTCAATTCCCTGTTCAGATCCAAACTCCAGCTCAACTTCCATTCCTGGAATTCCACAACTGGCGCTCTGTGGCCAACCTCCCCCTGAACTCCATCCACCACCCCCCATCGCTCCATCCGCAGCCAGACAGCCAGCTCACAAAGCCTCTCTCTGTAGACGCTACGACTCACGGTGCTGACCTACAGGTTTGATACCAAATCTAGTCACTGTTAGGACTTGTTCTGTGGCAAATATGCTCACCGGCACTCAAAAACTATAGTTAAAAACATACTAGTTGTCAAATATTTTCAATAAAATGAAATCTGAGGACAAATAGTGGAATAAACTCACCTCAAAAACAGGACAGGCGTACAAGCACACAGCTGTATACATGTAAACATAAACCTAAGTGTTGAAGGAAAGAAAAAGCCTGAATAACTCGAGGCTAGCTGTCTATAACTGTATGTAGCAGGTCTATCCAGATGATTAATGTGTGTTTGTGTGTGTATCATAGGCTTAGATTTAGTGTTTACCTGACTTGCAGGTGTATTATTTTTGAACCTGTTGACTGTGACTGACATGTGATGTGTGATCTAAAACATGCTTGGTGGATATGGCTGGTGAAGCTCACCTACCACACAGGAGAAAGTTTTCTTTCTTTCCAAATGAGGAATCATCAGAACGGAAGACCAAACCCAAATAAGCAACTCCACCCCTTGTGGTTTTGGTGTGTTTCTACTGTATGTAGAGTATAGATATACAGTATGTGTGTGTGTGTATTCTTTTGGGTGCATTTTCCCTCTTAAAGGATAAGTCCAGCAATATTCTATATTTTACTTATTGTCACCAATATAGGAAGTATTTTGTGTGTATCCAGAGCCTGATATATCTTATTCCTCTGTGCCATAGAGCGCCATTGTTGTCCAAAAACTATTAAAAACACGTCAATGAGCCACATTGTTGCCCTGGGTGACATGTTCCTCCACTTCCATGGACACACACAATAGTTTATTTTGACTCAGTCCCATATACACCATCCTGCTGCTGTAAATTCTCTGCTTGGTGTTTGTATGAAAGGTGCTATCTAAGTGAAGTTGAGCTGGGTTGAAAGAATAAAAATGATCAGTGTGTCATGCTGGCAGGAGGAGGCGGACAGAAAATGTAACACATATGGTCTCTTTGTCTCCATCACGAGATGTATAGCCTCCTGTTACAGCTGGAGGCCCCGCAGGCCAAAACTAACGTCCCTCCCTAATAGCTGTACCGACACACACATAACTGACACACACATAACCGACACACACACATATCGCAAGCTTTCACATCTGTGCAAATGTATGCTGGAAATAGTTTCTGAATGAATTGGACTTGACCTGCACACATCCACGTGCACACACTGGATAACTGGCTGCTTCAACACACACACACACACACACACACACACACACACACACACACACACACACACACACACACTATTTACTAAACTGGGTATTTCCTCCCTCGGGTAGCTCAATCTTTACACAAGGCTTCTTTTTTTCTTTTTCTTTTTCTTGTCTCGCTCCCTCTCCATCCGCTCTCACAGGCTTTCTAGGACTTCAGCAGTCTGTCAAGTCCACCTGGACTCATGTCCATTCATTCTCACCTCATTCGATTATACAGATTCATTTACAATCAGAAGGTATTTCCAATAATTAACATTTACAGTTTAGTAATAGATTTTAATTAAGAAATGATGATGTTTATATCCATATACAGTATCCACCTTAACAAGTCATTTAGTTACATCTGATGAAATCTCATTTGCCTATTAAGTAGCACAGAAACTGCCAGTTGGGAAAGAACATTTATTTGATTCTAATGGGTCGAGATTTTAAATGAAATCATTTCTTGATCTGCTGGTGACTTCTCAGCTTTCATTTTAATTCTCAAAACTGGTGAATGCCAATATAAAACACAATATATTCTATACATCTTTGACTGAATATTTTATCTTTTTCAAGGAAAATTACTTTGTTCTAGATGGATATATATTTGTTGAAGAAACATGACTCATGGCTAGTACAGAAAGTTATTACATGTAAGAAGGTAATTGCTTTCAAAATAATTGTTGATCGATCTTACAGTTATATCATTACATCTCATACAAGTTTCTGAAATAATGCTGCTGGATCTGAGTCTTTAGCTATATGCTCATACTAGACTGCACTCTACCTGCACCCCGTATGGGAATTCTGCAGTTGCATCAATGAGCGGACACTAACCTTTCCGTTTTTTCAGCACCAGAGGCCTCAACAACAGCGAGAATCACCATTCAAAACGACTTGTTCATCCTTTTCTTTGCTACCTCCACAGTGAGATATTAGGGGGATTTTGCAGAGACGTACGTGCGCCCCCGCACAGCTTTAAAAAAACAAGCGCAGGCTGAGGCGGTGGGAGCCACAGTAGAGAAAAAACAGCAGCAGGGGTCTGGATGTTAACGTGATGAGCTCATGGCATCGAGAGGTCAGTGAGCACCAGGCGATGGGTCATTCTAACAACAAACCTACATGAGTGAAATAACTACATGTTAATTCTGACAGCTGCAGTGAAACAGAAACAAATCACAGTCCAAGACCGCATACCCTGATTATGCTCCCAGACTGTGCCTTGGTTATATATTCAGATCACTGATTCAAAAGCAGATGTGAAGTTCGCTTTGAGCGCTGTATCTGGATGACCTGCCAACATCCAAATGATTTTGGCTTTTAATAAAAATCTGATATTTGCCAATGAGCTTCATTCGTCTCTGATATGATGGATAATGCAACTCGTTCAGGTTTACTGGAGAACATACAACTTTTTCTTTCTACACAAGATTTAATGAGTCTCTGTATTTATTTTTAAGCATTATATCTGCGGTCCAAAAGTTTTCTTGTCAGTATTGGTTTTTGAGGAAAAACCAATGTGTTGAACTCTGGTTGAACTCTGGATCCTTGGGAACTAAATCAGTGATCTTCTGTATGTGGTAAAGACGAAAGGATTATTGCTATTCTTCATCAGATTTACAACAAACGCACTAACCATGCATTACTGAGCAGAACAGTTTGATATGGGCTGAGGGCTGTGAGGTGGTGACGGCAGCTGAGAGACGGCTTGAATTTTAAACTGACTCAAAACTACTAAACTAACACTGAGGAAACACAACTGGAGAGGAAAAAGTAAACTGGTAAAGTTGAGGTGAATTATAGAACATTATAGCCAGATGATGGCTTCTTGAACGCACACTTGTGTTATTCTATTTGTGTGTTTTATAGTGCTGAGTGGAAGAATGCTTTAAACCTTCAACCTGTCAAATAGGCTGGAAAAGGCCAGAAATATGCAGCAAAGACTTTCACATGTGCTACGTGGGCTGCAAAAACCCACCAAAGCCAATCTTCTTCTAAGTCTCTCCGGGAGTTTGTTTTGCTGTCCAGCTGAGCTTACTTTGACTCTGTAATTGACTGGAGCTGGGTCAATCCCATCATGCAGTGCGTGGCGGAGCCCTGTGGTCAGACTGCTGTTTACATTAGAGCTCTAATCAGCCTCCCTGGAGAGCAGCCTCAGATCTAGGCCACTGAACAGTTTGGGCCGGCCCAGTGGCGGCCAGCTGGGAGGGACGGCCTGCTCCGTACCGACCAGACACACCACAGCTCTCTGTTTGAGGCTGGATGTCCTCCTGTACTTATGAGGACCATAAGTTGACAACTTTTTTTTTATTTTGGCAAAGTTTCTGGTGTCCAAATCTTCCCTGAGATCAGCTGTCCCTCGTCTGCTCGGTGTGGTGGATAGTGATTGCAGCAGAGAGGACAATAGCTCTTGCTTTTCATTTAGCCAATGACAGTATGCTTCCTCCCGTTCTCGCGCCGTCCTCCAGCCTGTTCCCTGGAAATCAGCTGAGGTATGCCACCATTAAGGAGGTACTGAAGCCTTAAATTGAGTGAGGAACCAAAGGTGAGTTCTGTGCTGATGTTCTCATTGAAATGGCACTACAATAGGAATCAGTTTAATAATCGGTTATCTGATCTGATGGGACAGTCGCTGGAACGGCCGACTGTCCTGGAAACAATGTTACTGTAAAAGTAGCAGCTGAGTTAGAGCACAGGCTACCAAACCTCAAGGTTGCTGGCTCGATTCCATCCAGCGACATTTGCTCCATTTCCTGTCTGCCTCACTGTCCAGTTAAGGTGAAAATGCCAAAAAAATAGTATGTTTACAGTGTGTGTATACACACACACACACACACACACATACACAATACTTCTAATAATACTGTGGAGGTTAAGCCATGGAAATAGGAATAACAGCACCACACCAGTGGCCCCAGTGTTATTCCAGGTTTATCTAAATAATAAAAATGATCAGATGTGAATTTAATCTGAACCATCCATCATAAAAAACACTTTGACAACTGTGCCTGCCTTCTCTTTATCAGCCAAAACACCTTGACTTTTTTCTCTTCTCTTACATTCTGTTTCGAGCGCATCTTGGCTCATTCAGGAAAAATGAGGTCACCCATCCAAACATTTGTCCCATAAATCTGCACAGTTGTGGTTGTTATTAGTCCTACAATATCAACCTGAAGCTGAGAAGGACAGAGTTACTCTACCCGCCTTTTACAAAGCAACCAAAACTGTAATACGAGCATTTTTCATCAGTTTTCTCCCTCATGTCTGCTCTGATCTTCCAGTAAACACATTGGCTGTGCTGTTATTTCTATCAGTCACATTCTGTTCTTCCAATAAGTAACATTTCCAGAATTAGCTTTTCTTGAGCCAACCTTGTCAGCAGTCAGTTCTCGAATCTTGATGATTTGCACTCTGAACTTCATGAGCAGCGCCTCCAGGACCATACACTTCTCCTTCCAGTCCTCCTGGCTCATGGCCTCCTCCCCCTCTGCCATACTGCCTGACCCTCTGGAAAGTATACACAGACAAACACACAGCAGTGAGAGGCCGAGAGCATGTACATAATAATAGTATAATAACAGAGATCCCGCTGTATGTTTCCTGTGGGAAAATATTCTTTTCATTTCCCTCCTCAGCGGGGAGGTGAGGGATCAGAGTCAACTACAGGCAACTGCCCCTGAGGCTGGCTGGGATTCAGCATCTTGCTCAAGGGCCCTTCAGCAGTGAATGATTGCTGACGTGGAGACTTAACTTGCAACAGCTGGATTCTGAAGGACAACGAAAGAATAACATTTCAATCATTTTTGTGCAGCTGTTCAGGTCTTCAGGTTTAACAGCACTGAAGGTCACATTGACTGATGCATAGCTGTGTCCATACTACATTACAGCAGCAGCTAAAGAAAACTTTATCATATTCATAAAGAAATGGAAAGTAGTCTTTCATTTTGGACAGGCGTCCAACTATGACGCATACACTTGCAAACTAATATTGCAGCTCTTTAACCCAATTACGCACAAACATACATAGACACACACACACACACACACACACAAAAACACAGACAGAGGGTTTGTTGTTGTGCAGATGTTTTGCCACCAGCCAGCACCTGAAATATTCCAGGGTCAAACCCAGTTGGACCAGAGTGGGCAGTGGGCGTACTTTGCTTAGCCAAACAGAAAAACACCACTGTTGCTCCAAAACACCTCGACAGTTAGCGATGGACTCTGCATCATGTTTTCCAGAGCTATCAGATGAAAACAGGCAATAAAAACAGAGACAGAGAGAGAGAGAAAAGAGATGAGAGAGACAGATGAGGATCGCTGATGGAGGAGAGCAGCAGCAGCAGCAGGAGGAAGATAGAAAGCCTGGGTTTCTCTTCCAAGTAATAACCTCTCATTACCAGGCTGGCCTCCTCACAAAGAGACTGCAAACATGTGTGGAGGAAGGCCATAAACTGGTTTCCACAGGCTTATTTCTGTTGCCTGTTTGCTGTGGTAAACACTGACGAAGGCAAGAAAAAAAAAAAGAGAGCTCTTGTCCCACAAAACAAAACAACACAGATAAGTAAGGGCAGTGAATTCAACATGACATGTTGGATGTGGATAATACCGACAAGTTCCTGTATAGAAGCAGGCCACCCATAAGAGCGAAGGCATTGTGGTAGTGTATATCTGTTCCTATATTACACACATCCATTTGAAAAAGACCAGAAAGATACGAAGGCAGTATGTAAACCAACACTTTAAAACACCTGGCATGGTCTTAAATGTGCCGTGACATTACATTGCTGTGAATCTTATTGTTGAGAGTAGAGTTTACACTGACAAGCCTAATTAAGTTTTACTGTGAACTCTCTGTAAGACCACCCTCTCACGTCATCTTCACAGTCTGGTTTATTGTTGAGGTTTTCATTGAATGAGGCCGAATCACAATAATATTCTTAATATACAATTTATACTGCCTTTATTATAGTTTATGGAGGGTATTTTAATTCATGGTGTGTGGGAACAGTACCTTTCTGTTGTTAATTCACTCAAAATTCAAAGATCCTATGAGAAAAGTAATCAGTTTTCTACCATTGACGACAGACACTTTTCCTGCACACTCATCTATTTCCTCTCATCGAGGCGACATTCCGCAGTGATGATAAAAGGATGTGGTCGCTGGAGAACATTAAAGGCTGTTTAACCCCTGAACCCTGACTCCAGCTTTCTTTTTGTCTCTTTCTCTCTGACTTCCTGTTGAGTAAAGTCAGAGTAAAGAGACAGCGGAGCAGAATCTGCTGTCTGAGTGCTTCCCTGCGTTTTGGTGTGGACCAGTGATGTAGTGAGCCATTTAAAGTCGTAAGATCTCTATTACTCACTGTTCAGGTATTTAAAATGATTGAGTTACAGTTCGTGGGGATAATCCACTTCTCACAGGAAAATAAACTAATGAACAAACCATCAAGGATTTTTCTCTTTCTTACCACTGAAGGAATTTACCCAAATCCTTTTAGTATTCATACAGACTTACAGAGAGCCACTCTGAGGCAAAAATGTGACTTTAAAAGGTCTGTGGTCCTTTAAATTGAACTTAAAGAGACTACAACACATCACTGTTCACTTGTGTTCATTTCCTGTGATGTCACAAGAATATTTTGACATTTCATTGAGGCTACAAAAGGTCTATTTTTGTGCCTAAATTTTAGGGCTGTGGCTCTAAATACAAAGCTGAATGTTGAACCAGCCAGCAAAAGACACAAAGAGTACTTTCTATGCCTCAAAACAGTGAGTTTATGAGTAATGGCAAACAGTTCAGGCGACTCTGTTCACATTCACGAGCGCCCTCAACTAAATCGCACTGTTAGACCGAATAGCGGCCAACTGAGAGACTGGCAGTCAACTAAGGTCCACTTTGTCTCACATGTGAATGAAAACATCGTTTGAACCATTCTTACTATATAAACACCTTCAGCTGAAACTGTGTCAATTACACAGACAACACTCCTACTTTTCCTATTTAATTAAAAAAACGGCAATTTTCATCAAAGTTTTTTAGACTTACCAGTGAGGATATATGATGGATAGAAACTACAGGAGGGACTTCATGCCATGTCGACTCCAGCGTCTATACATTTCATATTATTCCTGTGGAGAAGATCCTAATTGATGAGGAAAAACGGTGAATTTCTCTCTTTCCTAATGGATTTCATTCCAGCTCTCAGGCAAAAGTTGGAGACGGGTTGGATTCAGAGGGTGTGGTTTCGCACAACACGGCCAATCACGTATTCGGTAGGCGTTTTTCTGCGTTGCATTACCAAGAGGTCTGCGTTTGATTGACGGATGATGTACACCAATAAGACGCCGGAGCGCTATTTTATGGATAGACAACCTTATGCGGGCGGTCTGCAACAATTTGGCGGAAGTGACGTCTCTCATGTGCAGCATGGGCCATCTCTGTGTCAAGCGTACGAGAAAAAAACAGGAAACTGAATAAATGTAACTTCAAAGTCAATTGCTAAAACAAACATGTGAGTTGGTCATTTTGTTTCACAAAATATTTTGCACAAAATGTTTTTTTCAATCGTGTAGTGACATAAAGAGTTGAAATATAAACATAAAGTAGATAAGGGTTACGTTTTATTCTGTTATCGGGCATGGTCTTTCAGCTTTATTTATTCTGAAAAGGAAATACCGGAAGTAAAAGCTTTTTTGGCTTTAACTTGACAGTAAGTAGAGCTACCAGCTGAAGCAGTAGAGCTGTAAGTAAACCACATGCTGAACTGAGGTGAGTGCTGCTCATATTTATCTTTACCTAACTTGGCTGTCCAACTCTTTGTAAGTGTTTCGCAGTTTTATTGTTTCTGTGTTTGCTGTGGCTATCTCGACTTTTAATTTTGAACGGGAAGTCAATGCCAGACTGCTAGCAAGTTGGCTAACATCAGTCCTAGCACTATGACTTCTAGCCAAGATGAAACGAAATATGCAGAAACCGAACAAAGTGTGGACGCTACCGTGTGTGTGTGTGTGTGTGTGTGTGTGTGTGTGTGTGTGTGTGTGTGTGTGTGTGTGTGNAAACCAACTTAAATAAAAATCAGAGACCTGTAATTCATCCTGCTGGGACTCCCCAAAGGATATTGCATGTCAATTACAATACAGAGCTCTCCCAGTCCAGATGTGTATTACTACATTTTATATGCCATAGTATTTCATGTTTTGCTGTGTGATCTTGTCTAGCGTCCCTCTCTCTGGATGGAGGAGGGGATGGAGTCAGGCAGCTGGCCCACACCCTGCAGTCCTGTTTGGAGCTGACAGAGCCAGTGCAGCAGATCCAGCTGGTTCAAAAGGTTGTTTTTTTAATAATAGTATAATAATGTGTCATTATTTAACAAGCTGTGTCATACAGAATATGACTGTTGTGTGTCCATCCCACACCAGGCAGGCTCCCAGCTGGAGTCACTGAGTGAGGAGCAGCCTGATGGAGTTCTTCTTGAGGCCTGTCTACACACTCTGTCTCTGGTCTACACCTCCCTGCAGGCCAAGAATCCCCTGCGACGAGCCATTGCCAGGTGCATAGCTAAATATGATATTCTTAGTTTGTAACACATGTTTAAGTCAATGAGATGGAGAGCACAGACTTTAAGGCAAATTCATTGTTCACTTGCCAGTGAGGCAACAAGTTTTTCATCACAGATCTTATTTTGCCTTCAAGTGGCAAACAATTTATGTAAGAACATCGTTTCTCACGGTTGGGATGGCAGTCGACATGTTTGAACATGGTTGTTAATTTTAAGTTGTTTCCCACCTTGTCTGTGTTTACACTATATTCTTAGGCTCACTGGGACTGTAGTCACAAAGGATCTTGTCTTCCCTGTAGGAGCTAGAAGTTCTCCTCTAACAGTTTCCTCCGAAGAGCCGTTCACAAAGCTACTCAGAGCAACTGTTAGCAAGGAACAAAGAGAACTCCTAAGCTGAGGAAAGTGGTGGGGTCGACTCCCGCTGCTGTAATTCTGTCAGATAGCTGAGGCTGAGCTCACCAACACTGCACACTTTTACCGGTGTCCAAGTAGCATTGAGTTATGCAAACTGCCATCTCCAGTGTTATTGGATTGTTTTCAGTTTGTTGGTGAGCTGATGAGCTCAATGGCTGTCATCAAAATATGGATTAATAGATCATTTTCACTCTGTTTTTACACAACAGTGATGCAGTGAGACACATTACCAGCAGCTTCTGACTCACTGAGAGTCCTCTGGAAAGTCTAATTGAGTCTAATCTAATTTAGTACTGAATTACTCTTAGACCAAGAACTTTGAAGTCCTAAAATTAGGACTGACAACCCTTATTTTTAGTCGCTTCTCCTGGGGCGGCTGAGCCGGTCGTCCACTAATCAGAAGGTGGTTCGATCCCCGGCTCCTCCAGCCTGCATGGCTGCCCAACATACTGAATCCCAGACCTGGGCAAGATATTGAACCCAGATTACTCCAGATGCTCTGTCATCAGTGTGTGAGAGTGTGTGGTGCTGTGAATGGGTGAATGTGGCATGTGTTATAAAGCGCTTTGAGTGGTCAAAGTGGACTAAATAAGTGCAATACAATGCAGTCCATGTACTAAATGAAGTCCATCTAACTCTGCCAGACAGGAGCAGCTTTTAGCCTCACGATGTTTTGTGAACATGGTCCTTGATAAATAACGCGTCTCTGTGTGACTTCCCTCAGTGCCTTAGGGTCAGTCCCAGCCTGGCTACAGCAGCGTACTCTAAACAGTTTGTCTGCCTGCTTGTCCGACTGTCTGTCCCACCCAACTTCAGACAGATATCCACACATCGTAGACACCATCACTGCCTGTCTGGATGGCTTCACTCTTGGTGAGCGGGTCATTGTCTTTGCTCTTAAAGCAGATTTATTCCACTTTTGATCACTACCGATGTCTGATAAATCTTCCTGTTCTTCAGGTCAATAACTACCTTTCCAAATTCTTTATCTCCAGGTGAAAGATGTATTAACAAACTGCTGCTTGAAGGTTAGTGACCAACTTACTTGTTTAAAAAACTTAAAGAGAGGAATGTCTCATTTTTAGAAAGACCTCTCATTGACTCTCTTCTCCACTGTGTAGTGTTACAGTTCCTTCACAAGGGATTGACTGAATACCTTCACCAGAACAGGTATACAGTCATACTTTGCATTCCATATTTCTGCCGTGTCATATCTGTTCTGTACTTAAGATTCTATCTTACTGTATACCTGCATCTCAGTATTACACATTGGTCTGATGCTGTCTGTCTCTGTCCTATTACAGTCCAATCAGCCAGGTTAAATGTTGATGCAGAGATGTTGGTGACAGTGCTTAGCTTGTTGTTGATCAGTTAGTCTCTGTTGCCCCCTGCTGTTGTCCAAGTGGTCTAGCAGGACGTCACATAGCGCAGGCCCAGCTGATGCAGTCCTGTCTGGCTGCAGTGAAGACTTCCATGCTGGTGATCCAGAGATCCCAGGACACCATCAGCACTGCCCTGCAGGCTGAACAGAGTCACGGCATGCTGGAGGACACACTGAGCAGCCTCCTCAGCTGCTACATACTCATCCTCACTGATGGTAAGAAACAACAATGAACCAAAAAATGTGGTGTGAATGATTCTGAGTATGTTCAGTAACAATAACTGTGTTGTACGCAGCTTCACAGGAGCAGATTGAGTGCCGTTCATTGCTCAGTGTAGCTTTTTGTTAATTTTCTAAACTCCTGATTGCTTCAGAATTTTGATTGAGAGCAGAGTATTGTCTTAAATAAGAAACCACAAACACCTACATGTTCATACTTCCCTCTCACTTCTTTCTGCCTCTGTTCCTTTTCCTGTTTCTAGAGGAGTTCATCCAGTCTGTCCAGAGCACAGCCGGCATGGCTGTGGTGTTACTGATCAGGTCTGCCATGGGTTGTGGAGATGAAGTTGCTACTGTGGTGAGTTAAGAAATCAGGATTGTGCACATTATACTGAATATTTTCTAGTGTTCTGAATGAGATTTACTTGTAAGTAATAATCTTAATATCATAACGTAACACAGCAAACATGACATACATATATAACACATCTGAAAAATTCAATAGCAGAATGTTTATTTACAAATTCAAATTTAAAAAAACAGCACCTCAGAATTCATGTGCTGTGAAATTCAGATTTAGCTGTTGTGTTCCCTGAATACATTATTGATTAGTCTGCAAGTTATTTTCTCAGCTGATCAACAATCAGTCATTTAGAAGTATGAAAAATGTGGCACAGCTTCCCAAAGTAAAGCCGTTCCAGTTCAGAACTTTATTAATACTTTAAGTTTGGACAACATTATACACATTAAACAAATGTGTATCAAAAGATGCTTCCTATCTTTAGGTGCTTGAGTCTTTTGAAATTGTAATGCTCTCAATGCTCTTGGTCATTCTTGCCTCTGTGTGTCAGGTGTGCAGTTTGCTGCAAAGTTCAGTGCTGGGTTTGGACTCAGCCCCTCGGTGGTTAAAGCTGAGGTGTGAGGGTCTGTGCGGCAGTGGTCGCCCACCGGGTGTCTCTCTGTATCTCTGTCATGGGGCTCTGGCCATGTTGAGCTGGAAGGGCGCTCTCGCAGGGCCACAGTGGGAACGGTTGCTGCTGTTGGTCCCAAACACGCTGCTGGATCTCGATGCTGGGTAGGTCTGATCCCCATTCAAGACTGATTGCTCCAGTTTGTAATTCTTTCATCAATGATGAGGAAACACAAGTGAACAATTAGTCTCAAAAATCATTTAAAACAATGAAGTTTTTTTTTTTTCTTCACTGTAGTATAAAGGAGTCCAGTACAGCCATGGTGGTGGCCCGGGTGCTGACCCTGTGGAGTGGTGCTGCCCTGGACTGCCTGCAGGGGGACAGGCAGCCCTGCCTTCAGCAGTCCCTCAGCGGAGGTTCGGAGCTACAGCGACACCTGCTGGAGCACATCTACTCCCACTGGGAGCACCCACTGGATGGGGTCCGCCACCAAACCCGCTCCCTGTTCCGCAACCTCCTCCTCCTTCATCAGCACACCAACCCCTCCACCTCTGACCCAACCAAGGACTCTTACATCACAGAACTCACCCACAGCCTGCTAGGACTAGAGTGGCATATGAGAGGGAAGTACGGCTCCTTGGGCTGCCTCGTGGAGCTCTATGGGGCAGGGTACCTGCTTGACATCCAGCCCCAGCTGCCTTCATGTCTCCTGGGCCTGATGGGTGACCAGACCCTGGCTCCTTATGCCAGCGACCTCCTGGAGAGGTTGTTTGTCAGCCACAAGGCACAGCTGGCCAGTGAGGCTGCTGCAGCAGACAGGATGGCCACAAAGGACTGGATGGAGTGTTGGCACCAGACGTGGGTAACCCCTCTGCTACGGGTCCTGTGCCGTGCCAGACTGGACCAGACCACGTACATCCTGGACTATTTCCTGCCCAAGCTGCTACGCTGCAGCCCCTCCAGTCTGGCGCACATGGTGCAGGCCTTGCAGGACTCGCCGCCGTGCAGCACAGGTAAAAGCCTCTGTAGAGGAAAACACATCCACATTCCTGTGAATCTGAAGCTCTTTCCTTCTGGTTATTCCCATGACATGTCAGCTGCGTATTAATGTCTCTCACTTTCACAAAGTGTTCTGTTTTTGCGAGAAAGATCGAAGCAAAACCTTCTTTCCATGCTTTGTTTTTGTATGTGGTAGGTGAATGGAAATATCGAGCCATTTTTTGTTTTTCTATCCTCGGTAGGTCCTTCCGGCAGCAGGGGTGCACTGGGAGCCCTCATGACATGCCTGCGGGCAGCCAGGGCCCAGGGTGTTGTTCCATCCTCAGAGGAGGGTCTGTGGGGAGGAATGGTGCCCCTCTCCCTGCTCCAACAGGCCCTAGTACACAAACATGATCAAGTGAGTATGTCTGTATGAAGTATTTTTATCTCTTAATACATTTTATACAGTGTATGACTTAAATTACGTCATCAAATCCCCCACCCAGGTGAGGATGGATGCTTTGGGCTTGGTATGTGAGAGCCACCGCAGCACTGAAGTTCTGACCTCACAGGAAATGGATCTGATCCGCCACTTCCTGCTGCCAAATCTCAACAGTCAGTCACCAGGTGTCAGACAGCAGACTGTCAGCCTGCTGAAGAAGGTCAGCCATTAACTCACATTTTCTTTAGTGTTGGAAAATGTTTTAATGTTAATGTTTGCTTAATGAAGCTTGAAATCTACTGTGCAGTTGCTTTGTAGAATGAAGGACAGCACTCAGCTGCTGCAGAAGAGACTGATCCAGGAGCGAGACCAGGAGCAGAGAGACAGAGACCAGCACATGCTACATCTGTACAAGGTACTGTATACACACACAGCAAGGCAGCGGCCTACCTGAGTCTTTTTGTTTGATTAAAAATGAACCGAAAGCTTTGTTGTCTGTTCGTATGTGATGTAGGAGTTCCTGCGCTGGCTGTGTGTGAGTCTGCTGGAGGTTTTGCTTCCCGGAGCTTCCTTCTCCAAATGCCTTATGTCCCTCCACCTGCTGTGTCTGCTGGGCCAGCTGTTCACCTTCAGCACAGGTACACTTACTGCACATCATCAGCAGCCATATGCGACTTACAGAACTTCCCAAAGCTTCACAGCTGTGTGAAAACGCTCCCACTGTTACGACAACACCACACCAGACAATTGAGATTTATCCTCTTGCTACAGCATGTGTAGTCATAAATGCTGCAGAAGTTCACCGAAGAGTTCTGAGTTCAGTGTTTTACTCAAGGACACCTCAGTGGTGATGCTTGGCACATTTCATCGCAGTAGCAGCGGCCAGCTCACAGCTCTGGAATAACTCTCTCAGTTGGTGCCTGAAGCAGCAGTCTATCCATTCCCGGCCAGCCTCTTTACTTTGATGCCAGCCTGTCGCTCCAGCTGGCTCAGTGCATGCTCTACCTCTTGTCAGTCAGCATCTCCTCCTGTATTTCCTCACCTTTACTTCTCTGTTTCCCTCAGGGCCTGACGTCTTTGCCCTCGGTGAAGTTGTGACCTCTGCCCATGCTCAGAATGTCCTCTACTGTGTCGCCAGCAACTTCCTGGAAGTCAAACAACTGGCTTCATCGTTACTACGGCAACTGCCACCATCAGCTGTGGGATTACAGGTTAATATGAGGAGCAGGCTCAGCCACTACACTGAAAATATCCTACAGACCTAAACTTAAAAATATGGAATGTGTGTTGGTTTTATAGCATTATCACTGTATTTGAAGCACAAGCGAAAACGTGCGTCATATTTTCAAGAAGCTTTGCTGATCTCACCTTGGTCTTTATGATCTCAGGTCCAGGAGAGGATACATCGTGTCCTTCAGGCTGCTCTGGATCTCAGTACCAGCACCAAGCCCTTTGACAGTGTTTCAGCAGCCCATCTCCTCAACCTGCTGCTCCACCAGCCGGACCTGATCCAGGCTCTGCTGCTCTGTGCACAGGAGCAGGGCCTCGATTTCCAGCCTCCCTCCCCCCCATCCCAGCCTTCTGAGACTGTCATCTTGGAGCTTAACACACTGGCTGGTAAGCTCCACTTGCATAGCCCTAATAAATGTATGCATGCGTGTTGGCACTGTGTGTTGAATATAAGGATTTTATTGTGGTTCTGTCCCCAGTGATTCAGTTCTTGCTGCACTCTCTGCAGTTGGAGGTGTCGAGGGCCGAGTCATCTCTCCTGCAGGCAGCTGCTTCCTTTCCTCTCTATGGCAGAGCCCATTGCATCACTGCTGTCCTGCAGCACCTAAACACTGAGTGAGGACATGAATCACAACAAGCACACATCTTACAGGCTTAACTCCGTTTGGATCCATTGCTTTGCTGTTGGCAGTGGCAGAAAGCTCTCATAGCTTCCATGAGTACAGCATCATGTGATCATGTGGCATCATGTATGTTTGTGTGTTTAGGAGTTTGAGCCAGACCGAGCAGTGGAGATGTCTGGTGTCAGAGCTGATTGCTGTGTGCTACAGGATGTCTGATGTGGTCTCCCCTGTAGTCCAGAGCTCGTCCCCGGAAGGACTCATCCCCATGGATACTGACTCAGGTGACCTCATGCAGCAGCACTTTCATGTTCTCATCTTAAAGCTCATCGTTTATTCTGTGTGGTTCTGCCTATGTTCCAAGTCAGATGCATCAAATGTAAATCGCTTCCTCAAGCTTGATGAGTGACACCTGTTCATGAGAAGGTTAGATCTGATCATTAGCATATTCAACGCCCCCAAATAGCTAAAAGGGGACCTGCTCTGCTCCATCTGTGGGCAAGTTATAGTCACAAAGATTTTCACTCTGCAGAGGCCTGCCAATATATGACAGCAAAATGTGATCTCTTAATGTTGCTTTATTTAAGTAAATATTATATTTTAAGAAAAAAATCTACCTAAGTACAGTATATGGTTGATAAGAACAATAAGAATGCATTACAAATGAATCAGGCTAGTGTGTCCATAAGCAATGAAAGACAGCCAAGGGTCTCACTGAGCATGGAAATCCTGGATTACAATGGATCACTCTTTATTGTAGACAGGGAAAGATAGAGAAGTTAATTCTCCATGGAGTTCAGGAGAATTATATGGTAACAAAATGAAAAATACTAAAAATAGATTCTACATTTTTTCACACTTTAATTGAGAAGAAGTTTTGCTGAAGGCTCTATTCCATTAAGTATCAATACAGAGAAATATAAAGAGAATTGTTTGGACAGTTCTATGCTTATAGTTGATAATAATGTACAGAGGACATAGAGAAAATATTGAGAATATGACTTTTTTTTGGTGTGTGCTTGAACAGAGGCGTCAGCAGGTCTGCAGAAGATCCTGCAGGAGATTCAGCCCAGAGACACCAATGACTTCTTCACAAGTGCCAGAGAGCTGGATGCACACCACGGAGATGATCATGCACAGACACAGAGCACACACACACCGTCATTGGACACAGGTGAGTTAGACATCATTATGCTAATGCCGTTCATCAGTACACAGATAAATATCTTGCCATGCCTCATTAGTCTAAATGATCCAGTATTACACCTGTTCAGATGTATTCAGATTGTGAGGTGCTCCTCTGTGAGGGGACGTGGGAGGAAGAGCCACGAGGCAGAGATGCTGCGCGAGGTGAAAGAGAGAGATGGATGCTAGTGTTCTAAAAACAACAGGAAGTTTTGTAGTTTGGCCACTGATTAGGCCTATTTATCAACACAGTCAACAATTGGATCTAAAGCAGTGGCTGGATGCACAGCTTATGGACGCAATTAAGGTACTTTAAAAGCCTTAGTCCCCGATTTGCACGATTTGTGTTAAAAATCTTACTCCTTCTCAACCCACAGACATGATACACATATTATTAGATTTACTTTCTGATGTGCATCACGAATAATGACCATAAATCTGCATGGAAAGCATAGAAATTCTGTTTTGTAGAGGAGGATGCCCCTTATGGAGGGAGATAGAAGGCCATCTATTGAGTTTACCCCTTTCTATTTGCTTTTACAATCACAATTAGAACACATCTTTATGACTGCGGCATAATTGACTGATGCGAACATATACAACCCCAGTAAAGCTCAGTAAGTACAATAGTGGTACACGTGACATATGTATCAAATTTGAAAAGGAAATTGTTGGAAAAAAATAAATGATAAAAAAAAAAGATCCTCAGAAATCCAGAACTTTGAGAATCATGAAGTTTTGCACTATCAATATTTACTGTAGCTCAGAATGTCCCATCAGCAGTCGTTACAATCCAAGAACACTGACACACTTTTTATCTGGTATGTCTGCAGATATGCAGCGCTGGGCTAACAAGTTGAAACTGCGGTGAGGGTGTATGTGGTGGCTGTTGGGGGGTTGCTGCTGATGTTGTCTGAGGCTGGCTCGCAGTGTCAGGCTTCAAAACCCTTGCACTAGTTGTCATCAGTGAGTGCAGTACTAGTGATGTCATGAGGGGGGCAGTGTTTGACCTTATTTTTGTGTGGTACGTTTACACAGTACACAGTCCAGTACCTCTAGGAATCTTATTAATGATTACATAAACTACTGTAACAGCACAGTGATAGGGAAAATGAAATGGCTTTGTGCAGTGCGTGCGTGCGTGCGTGTGTGTGTGTGTGTGTGTGCGCGCGCACACATGCGTGCGTGCGTTTGGGAATGTATAGTATGTGTATGAGTAGTATACACATACTATTGATAACAAAAGCAGGGACAATCAGTGACCTGGGTCGTCTTTTGGTTTCTGGGGATACAAAAATTTAACATACTAATAAAACAAATCCATCTTTGTTGTAAATCAAAAAAGTGCTGAAACTTTTCCCATGTCACTTGTTTCATGTTTGTGTGTTGGCTCCAGGCGGTGAGGGCTACAGGGTGACAGCACAGATGGTGCTGGTATGTTGCTGGCGGAGCATGAAGGAAGTGGCCATGCTGCTTGGACAGCTGTGTCAGAGCCTGCCTCTGCACTACACCAATGACAACTCGCACACACACTCTGGGCTCATCACAGAAGCGCAGGTGAGATCCTGATGTACTAAACACACTCACACATGTCTCACTCCGTCTCTCACTGCTGCTGTCTCGTATCCAGTAGCAGCCAGCCTGGTTTCAGTTTCTGGGCTTGTTGTAGCATTTTGACTAATCAGTGCCATTTTCAATGTCATGTTTATGATGCAGTTTATTAATTATGTCTTTACTTGATTGTCAATCCAAAGCCTCAGGTATACATCAATACGTTTATCTTAGCTGTTGATGTTGTAGATTTTTTACAGTTATCAACAAATCCTGTGAAAAGATCTAAAGCACCAGTGAACGAGTATCTTTTTAACAAGTATTGTGTGTGACCCCTCAGCCTGATATATCTTACTCCTCTGTGCCGTAGAGCTCCAGTGTCCATTGATGTGTTTTTCAGCCACATTCATGAAAAAAGCTGTATGGTGAACCCGTAATGCCTGTTGTGCTTGTGGCATTAAAATGGTCTAATTTAAATTGCACTTCATTCAACATTGGCAACTTCAGACCAAAACTGTTACTGAGCTGTAGCAATAAGGATGTTCCGGTCCACTGGATAGATATCAGTACCGAGAATGGCCTTATTAATCAGATCTTGTTTCATCCAGATCTGATTGATCCACTTTAAATCCAGTTTCTTCATCCCTGTTGTAAACATAAAAATAAATCAGTGTTCATTCATCCACAGCAGGCCACTGACTCCGTTTTAAGTGCACCAGTGATCTCTGGTATCATGTTGCCTTCGAGGACCAGTGTGTGGGATTTAGTGACATCTAGTGTTGAGGTTGCAGATTGTAAGCAACTGAATACCTGTGGTCTCATCCTCCTGTAAAATGTTGAAAAATGTCAAGAGCTGGTATTTAGTTTGCCTGTTCTGGGCTACTGTAGCAACATGGTGGCGCAACATGATGGACTCCATGGAGGAGGACTCGCTATGGCGAAGGGATGGTGTATGTTCTGTATGTTTGTAGCTTTTCACATCTGACAGAGGGGACTTCAGACATCTGCTGCCTCTACTCGGCTCCGTATTGTGACTACACTTATTGCTTTGAAGGCACATTGTGGGAATGGAACGGCTAACAAGGCTAACCAGTGTATAACAGCTGAGCTGTGGTAGTATGCTGCTGAGACCACGGGCCAGCCCCCACACCTCGATCACATTGGGAATTGCCATTGTGATACAATGATGATCATCTAAAAATACAACTGCCCAACCCTAATGTGGACACTGACACTGTCTCAGCTGAGATCTAGTAAGCTATTTTAATCTGTCCACACAGCAAGTATGCTTTCTATGTAAAAAGGTGGCATTTTCTTCACTGTATGTGTGTATACATACTGTAGCAGGGAATGATGTGAATGTGTGTGTCTGTGTTTGTGACCCCACGCTGGGAGGCTCTTCAATTAGCATCCGCCCTCGTTAGCGCCGCGCTTTCATTTGAGGCCCGACCCTGCTGGTTTAACGGCCGCGATGCCCCTCCCTTTCCACTGCATTCTTTCCAAATCACTTCCACCACCAGCAGGAAAACACTGAGCGCTGCAAACAACACACTCCCACACACACACACACACACACACACACACACACACACACACACACACATACATAGACTGACAGACAAGCTCACACTGGAATAGTTGTCTGAGTGGTTCAGCATGTGAACATCCATAATAACAAGGGTACCAGACATAGGCTGTGTTTGTCTGTGTAGGGGGTAAAGGGTGTGTGTGTGTGCAAACGTGTGTATGTGTTTGCTTGTTGGTCATGTGTGTACACTCCTGAGGGAGAAAGTAGGAAGTATCATACTGTACCATGTGCTGAATGTGTGTTTTTGTTTGTGTGCTGGAGGGCCACAGTTTTTAACTATGCTGGTTCTTTACCTGCAACAGTGTGAGCCATAGGAATGTTTATTTGAGATAAGATCTCATCATCAGTGGGTTTACTGCAGGGTTAGCAGCATGCCGTGCATTAGGCTGCATGTTATTTATCAGTAACTGGCCTTTACTTCCTGTTGTTCTTTTTTCCTTTTTTTCTGTTCCACCAGTTTTAGAACTTTTCATATCAGCGCTCTGGTCTCATTTGGAGAAAACTGACACTCACTGAGATATGAAGTGACAATGGTTTATATACACAGTTAGCTGTGCGTACCTTTGCAGTAAATATTGGATGCTGGATTAAGTTTATTTGATCCAGGAGTGATTTTAAAAGTTGTAATTGTCTCATCACTTTGTGCTTAAGCAGCCTTGTTTGGCGTCCAGACACTGGCAGATTCTATATAATATAGCATGAGAGCTAAACTGTATTAAAGGAACAGTTCAAAATGTTGTGAAGTTTGCAGAGAGGAGAGGTTCAGTACAACTGTCGTCTCTGTACAGTAAACGCTAGGGACCAGTATAGCTCAGATGCTAGCAGCTAACGTTGACCATTCAAAGTTTAATATTAAGCCTTATAACACAGCCAGGGTCATCTTAACTATCACTGCAGAAATTGACTCAATAATGACGTCACGACCACAGTGTCCTGAGGAGATAATTGATGGTGATATCATGTTTCCGTGTTGTCCACTGTGGTAACTATGGCGACGGGCCTCATTACATAACCGATGATTTAACAAACTGGAGGACCACGTGGACGAGAGGAAAATCTGACCCTCCGTCCTCTCTGCCTTCACTGCATCACGCTCTCTTTTTCACTTGCTTGTCATCAGTTCCACGCCTTGTGTTCAGTCTTAAGTGTGTGCGTGTGCCAATAGCGTGTGTGTTAGCATTAACACTCAGTGGGGTGATTCCAACAGTGTTTGGAAAGTTGGGTCTGGCTATGTCTTTGCGGGCATAGTCATTCTGCCCTACCACAGAGATGACATGCATGGGCAAGTGTGTGTGTGTGTGTGTGTGTGTGTGTGTGTGTGTGTGTGTGTGTGTGTGTGTGTGTATGCGTGTGTGTGTGTGTGTGTGTGTGTATGTATGCATGTGTGTGTGTGTGTGTGTGTGTGTGTGTGAGTGAGACTAAAACACATCTCTTTCCAAGATGGCTGTGAGCTCAACACCTCCTGCGGTCCTCAGCCAGCATCCTGTGTTACATCCTTGTTGGCCTGGCAACGTTGCAGATGTTTCTGTCACTGGGTGGCACCATGGAAACAGCAGTGGTTGTGGATGGGCATTAATGGGGATGGTGTGATTTCTTTCTTTTTCATTGCTTTATTTTCTGTCAGTGATCAGTTACTGGAATATTTTCAGCAAAGGTGACACACTGCAATTTAAACTCTGTGTTGATTGGTGGAGAAAGGGAGGTGTAGCACGCTGACTTCCTGACAGGGCAATACTCTATAATAATAAGTTTCTGTATGTGTGTGAGCACACTTCTACTGTAGTGAGAGCAGACCACCAGAGTTGCTGGTCAGCTGGGGTTTGACAGCTCTGGTGTTTATTGGCATAGCTTTGCCCGGGTTGGTTGGAGCCTTGGTTACATGGAGGGGAGAGACCATTTGTTTGGCTGCAAAGGGAGAAACACACAGAACCACACACACACGCACACACACACACACACACTGCTATTAACACAATAGGAATGCTTTGTCCAGCACTGCTCTATATTTGCTCTCCAGTGCACAATATTTTTACACCATTTTGTTTGAGTGTCAGGATTCTAAAAGTAGTCAGTGTGACCCCAAGTGTTACCCTCAGAGATTCACACAGTGGAATGGAAACTGTTCTGTTCATATCATGCACACAGCTCGTTGCTAAAAATCTCCTGTACCTGTCAAAAATGGCTCAAAGTTAAGAGGATTCATACAAGCCTGTCCCAAATCTCATTTTAGTGATCACTGCACAGTAACTACTGAGTCTTTATGATGCAGAGTGAATTATAGGCTGACTTTTACTTCTTCGACTCTGTGAAACTGAAAAAATAGGCATTGTACGCAGCAAATAGGAAGTGATATGAGACACTGCCTTTGAGACTAAAGAGCTGATTTTCCACCTACAGTTACTGTCATGATATTCCCATTCAGCATCACTGAGGTACAGAGATCTGATTTTGGACAAATGTCATCATTTTGTTCATGTAACAGGGAACAAAGTCATGAATTCGTATTAGGTGATGGTAGGATACTTTAATGATTCATATGGAAGAAAATTAAGGAAAAAAACGACATATAAGAATGAAAATGGTGTGAGCTCATTTGCATTCCACAAAAGTGATAAAACATCCAAGTATGTTCTAATCATATAGTGCTTATCCTTTATACTCAGTGGTTTATCAAGTCCTGCTGTTAATGCCATTGATAGTTCAGGCAAACCATCAAGTCTACAGGACGAGGTCTACGCATGGATAGGGGTGATTTGGTCCATATTATATTGATATTTAAAAGATAAAATAGAATATGTTTTACAACACAAACACTTAAAACTTTAACAGTGTCTGTGTCGTCGATGTCACTTCTATTCAAGTGTCTGAAGCAGCCATTTTATTAGCTTCTGTGAAAAAGACCAGTAACAGAACATGAAGGAGAACCCTCTGTGGCCTTGATTAAGACTTTCTGCAGAGAAAATTTATTACATGATAGAAAAAAAACTGCAGTATAGGCCTATCATTACATTATATATCCTATCGTGTCCTGACCTGTCTTCCTCATTCTCTTCCTGAAGGCTTTAACAACATTTAGACATGGATCCTTAAATCCATAGTAGTGCTGGTAGTAGATATTAGCTGTAATTACATCTAATATTACATGTCAGTATATTTACCTGATGCTGAACTCCACACAGGAGTAACATTTGTTTATTGTGAGTCAAAGAGTCTGAATTATCACGTTACGGCTTTCTATTGTCTGAACCATTTCTAAACCAGAACTTCACAATTCTTCATGTCGATTGCTGCAACAACAACAACAACGACAACAACAACAACAACAACAAACATTATCAGAGTGCTGTCTAACCTCAGCCTCAGGGGAGAAGTTGGCTATTTGGGTCACTGTCACGGCCTCGAGCCATACATGTAATTAGACTTGGGAAACTTCCCTCTCCGCATGGAAGTTTTTCTGGGAAACGGGCACATTTGCAAACAGGAAGTTGACGTCTAAATAAAGTCCCCCCCATACCCTTCCCCGCCCCGAGCAGGAAGCTTGCTCGGCCCTTTTAAACAGTTACACAGACGGGAACCTTCGGGAGGGAAGCTTTAAATAGGCGCAGCCACGGCCCGGCTCGGCCCAGCTCAGCACCGCAGCGGTCTGGGCCTCGGCAGCCACGGGCCATCTAACAGTGACTGTCGCTGCCATTTTTACCCTGGTGAGGTCAGGCCTGTCCTGAGAGTCTGCTCTGGCCACCAATGTGATAAGTCACTGGGCTTGGTACTGCTGTGGTTTACTCAGTCCATACTTTGGTGTTTAAGTTAGTCCACTTTAGGTCTGCAGGGTCAGTTGAGTTTATTGGCCAGTCATGTGGCCAAAAACAGGCTGGCCAAGCCCTACATTTTTTGGTAACATTTATTCTTTTTTTTGATATTTTCATTTTCCACATATTTTTCATTCATTCCTTTTTTCTGTCTCAGCACATTCTCCCGTTGTTTTTGTCCTGTAAACCTGTTTTCATGCATCATTGTTCTTTCACTCAGTGACATCAGGCTTTGTCGCTGAAGGTTATGGTGACTGGTGTACTCCTGGTTCATTTGTGGGTCTGCGTCTGTGTTAGTTTAGATGTTGTGTCTAACCCTACATCCCCTGAGGGGCAGTTGGGATTTTTTTTCCCCCCGCTCCACACAGGGTGTTTTTGCGTCGGGGCCTTACCACCCCTCCCTGTGCCCTCCATGCCACCCCTGACTAAGTCGAGGCCTGGCCGCCTCTGTGGTGGCGGTGATACCACAGCCTTAATGACAGGGCACTGGAGCTCTGCGTCCGCCTCGCCCTGCCGCCTCACCTGCAACACACTCACCAGTTTACACACTGCCACAGCACTCAGTTGTGTGTGTTGTGTGTATGTGTATAGTTAGAATAATGTTGCTAACACTATTACTAACTGGATGGTTTTACTGACAGTGGCCATTATGTGGATGTCTCAGCATCCTTATTTGAACACACTTGTCACGCTACTGACATGCCGCTCTCACGCTTGACATGCTCAACGCTCACTGGCTGAAAGCGAAGTGGTGTCTCTAAAACAAGAGTGTAACCTGTGTTACAGCTTCACTGTGCTTGCCAAATAGAGAAAAGGCTAAAGTGGGATGAGATAATGCAGTTCAACGTTTGATTGACCATGAGTGGAGTTACGTCTTGTGCAGGGGTGGAGCTGGGTGGGGGATAATTGTCCTGGCTTTGTTTTGAGTTTATAGCATGTAGTTAGATGTAATTGCTTGACTTAACATAATGATTCACGTACTAACACAAAGAACAAAGTCTACAAAAGTGGTTTCGTTGGGTTCTTAGTACTTTCCTGTTTTGTTTTCGCTGCCCCAGTGGACGTATTCTCACTGTAGCTGTTGGTCATGGCTTCTCAGGTGATGGATTTTGCATCCACAAAGTTGATGAAAAGTGCTCTCATTGTGAAGATTTGTGCTATTAGACTTAACTCAGAACCCAGTAGTGTCTGTGCTTTGACACATTACTGAATAATTTCCAAACTTTCAGTCATTTGTAAGTGATGATTGACAGGTGATGGTAGGTGATGATGCTGAACTCAGTCATGAAATACTTCCACTCGTATCTAAAGTTATACAGAAATGAATCAGCATCAGCTTTTTTTGCTTTATTTTTTCTGTTTTCTGGTATTTTATAGACAGAATCACAGGTTAATAATCAGTGATTAAAAAATAATCACCAGAATGATAATAAAATTTTACCTGTTAATCAATATTGAAAGCAATCATCAGTTGCAGCTCTATTAAAGAGTACCCCAGGTAAATCATTGATTGTAGTACTCTGAAGGCTGTTGTAGACTCTGGAGGTATTTCATGTAAAATACATGTAATAAAGTCAATATAATACAGTTCCATAACAGTATTTAAAAAATATCTAGCAGCCAACAGTCCACCACTGTATTTGTTAGTGTGTCAGTGTGGGTGACATGTATCATCCAGGAAGTTAAAAGCGACCCGTCCACAGTCAGGCTTTGTTAAAACCTCCTCTGTAGTAAGACTCTTGGAAAAAATCCAAACACTATAACTTGACTTGACATCCTTGACCTGTCAAACCTATTATGATTGTCATGTGACTGAAACGACTGTCATTTAGGTGTGCAGGACAATCCGTCCTTCTCCCAGCAGAGAAAACAGTCACTCTGCTGCCTCATTGTTCAGTGAGTGTCGGCTGAGGCACTGCTCACCGTTAGTGTGTTCAGATGTGTGCAGCCTGACATGTCACATCATATTTTTGACTGCAGTTATGTCACTTTGACCCTGTTTAACTGGTCACATCCATTTCTGCTGGAGGGTAAAGCAGGGGGCTTTAAAGTCATGCATACATAACACACACACACACACACACACACACACACACACACACACACACACACACAATAGATTTTCAATTTTTGGGGACATTACTTAGACTTACATTAATTTCCTGGAGACTTACCCTAACCATAACCATAACCACTGCTTGACTAATCCTAACCTTAACTCAAGTCTTCACCCTAAAATTGAATGATTTACATTATGGGGACCTGCATTTTGTCTCCACAAGTATGGCGAGTCCCCCACAGTGTGACTGTGTAAACAGATTTATGTCCCCACAACGTGAGTAATACACACACACACACACACATTCAGCATTGCTCCTGTCGTAGTTCAGTTGCTGATTCCCTCTGTGGTTCTCTCTGTTACAGGTGGAGGGAGTAGGCCTGTACTTCCGTCAGCAGCTCCTGCAGTCCCGTCATCGTGGCGCCTTTGAACTGGCTTATGTGGGCTTTGTGCGCCTCACTGACATGCTGTGCAGGTGTGTGTGTTCACGTTCAGGGCAAAGGGCTGAAAGGTAATACTTGTTAATGGCTGTGGGCACTGACTCCCATCATGACACTGATTGTCAGTGTGCCTTGTAATTAGCGAGCAGGCAAATCATCTCAGTGTCACTCTTCAGGTATAATATACTTGATTACACAAAGAGAGGTGTTACTCATCATCTGGAGTCCTCTGGACGGCCAACAGAGATGCATGGGCATGAAAAAAATAAACCTGCTGATAATGGAGTGAGACAATATTAACTCACAATGCAATACATCAGTTAAATGTTTTTTTTATTGAATGAATGAAAAAGCTGATAAAATTCTAGTTTTGCATGAAATTCTAATACATTATTTAATTAAAGGAACAGTTCAACATTTTGGGAAATACTTTTTTTCTTTCTGACGTGTGAGATGAGATGATTGATGTCAGTGTCATGTCTTCGCTTGGATCAGAGCTGGAGTCAGGATAGGTTTGGCTCTGAAGCTCACTTATTAACATCTATCGTGTTTAATCAATATGTACACAATCAGAAATATAAAAACCATTTGGGAATTTATGGGGATTTATATGTTTGGACTTCCTTTTGACAAACAACGTGTTATCCATCTGCAAACCACTTCTGTGCAGTATCTTAAGCTATAGTTTGGGTTGTCAGATATGTTTGGTAGGACAGCCTGATTCTGTCCAAAAGGAACAAAATCCACCTACATAATCCTTGACACAACCACAGTCTTTTCACACTTCGCCATCTTGGGAAGCAAGTAAATTGCTGTGAACTTTTCCTTTTAATACCAGTTATAACAGATTAAGATTTGTTCTAATTATGCTAATACTTCAATTTTACATCTGATCTTATCTAATTTAGTACATTATCATTTGCTACAGGATGTATTTTCAGTGAAAAGCCCATTTGAGTATTGTGTCACTTGATTCCATCAAAGAGAAAATTATCGTGAGAATTTAGCAAGTTAAAGCCAAGTTAAAGCTACTCACGCACTTTCAGTGCTCATTGAACTGAAGCTCCGTACAGACTGATGGGGCCTCTGTGGCGACATGCTGCCAGGGGCAACATTAAATGTGGCTTGAGTCTCACACAGCTCTACACTATCCATCATCTCTGCTATTCATGGAAATAATCCTACTATTATCCTCCTGGGGGGAAGGAAAAAAAAAAACCCTAACGTTTAATTCTGAATGACATGAAAGAATTTCTCACTCTCTTGTACCTCTCTGTTTTCCTCAATGGCGCGCTGTGGAAGATGTCTTTAGCCCTGTGGCAGGTGACAAACCACAAAACCGTTGCAGCAGCGCTGCCTTTGAACCACCCAGTGCTGAGCAGTTAAATCAAAACTCACTTGTTTTGTTCTTGTACAAAAACCAGTCTCGCAGTGTGTTGTGTAATGAGGGCGACATTCTAGCGGTTGCGTGTGGGAGTGCTGGGAGTGTGTGTGTTCTGCTCGGGGCATGTGTGGATGTGAGTGTGTGTTTTCAGGAGGGGACGAGCGAGCAGTGTGTGGATGGTATGCAGGCCGTGTGCTGGGTTATGGGGTGTTGATTGCGGGGTGCTTAACCACAGCCTTTTGATGCTCTGCCTTGGGATCTGGCTCTGGTGTGTTCCACTGTGTTTGCACTCTCTCACTGTGTCTCAATATCTTTCTCCTCATTCTTTGCCATTTTCTCTTTCTTTTACTTTTTCCACCTCTCTTCGCTTTCTCTTTCTCTTCGTCTCTCCTTAACTGAGGTCACTTGTTAGGCTTGTGCATTTATATCTGCAGTTGTTTACAGAGGTGGTCCCCAACCTTTTTGTCAGACGCACCCCCACAGACCTTTGAGATGAACTCAAGTACCCCTTCACCAACACCACCTGCTGCTTACTATTAATGATACTGAAGATGATTTTGTTGCTACAGTTTTTCTAGCAGTTGAACTGTCTAGTTTTCACGCATATTATTTATTTTAATCATCTTTCTACCTGCCCCCTTTTCAACTGCAGGGTATAAGGGTACCGGGATAACAACCCCGGAAATCAGTCTATACTTCACTGCATGTGCTTGTCAGTGAGGATGTGTGTGTGTGGTGTGTCAAGTGTGTGTTGAAGTGCACTGGAGTGTGTGTAGCAGCGCTGTGCCCTCGCTCTGTCCTTCACGTTGGATTGTTTTAATTTGTCCTCTCCGCTCCACTGGCTCTTGTTAAACAGCTGCTCCTTACAGAACAGGGCATAGTGGTTTCTTGTGGGTGTGGGTGTGTTTGCCAGACCTGCTTCAGATCATATTCTTAGCATTTGTTGTAAAACGCAACCAAAGTGCACGGCTATACATCATGTATTATATATATTTTTTAGCTGCCAGTGTGTCTAAAGTAACCTGATGTGTATATTGTGTGTAAAAATACTAAAAGTGGTATTATAGATAAATAAATATGTAACATAATGAATCAACATGTGGCAGTTCATAGTGATTCTTCTGCTTTAAGATGTTCCAAGAATGTGTGTTTGATATTTTATTGAAGTTTTTGTATAATTACTCATTTAAAAAGGCAAAGTCAAAGGATTTAGACCCATTATTTACCGTGTGTGTGCCTGTGTGTGTGTCAGGAGTGGAAGTCAGGCCCTGCAGCAGCTTCCGGCCCGCTGGCTGTCTGAGGTTCTAGAGGAGGTCAAATCCAGTGACCCGTCGTCTAAGCTGTGTGCCACACGCCGCAGCGCTGGAATACCGTTCTACATTCAGGTGTGTAAGCACATAACCGTATCAAAAGGCTGCTTTCTTGTTTCACTCTCGATGCCGGACTCGCACTGTTGACTTGAAGTGATGGAAAGAGGCCGCTTTAATTTGAAACACTTGAGAGGGCAGAAGATGCAGCCTTTTGTCAGCAAACAGCACATTCCTCTGATGGAGTGTGTGGTGGAGTGGTCCTCACGTCTTTTTGCTCCATCAGTGAATCTGACTCTCTGCACACAGTCATCCTTTGTTAGTGTTTGTGATCCTTTGGTGCTACTTAAGACACACTTTGTGAAAGAGATTTTTCCACCATCATATCTGACACTAGACTTTTGGCAAAACAGGGATTATTTTATTTAATTTTATATTAAAAAAAAGTGTAAATGCTGCTGGATTTAGATATACAATGCAAATTCTAATCCACCTTTTAACTGTTACACAAGGCCATGTGACAGTTAAGGTTCAAATCTGGTCAAACTTAAGGTCACTATATGAAATGTATTGCATGGACAAAGTGAGGGTTATGATTAGTGAACGAATGTTAGACGATTTTCAGAGGTTTAGAGACAGAAAATCAGTGCATGCGTATGTGCGTGTATACATGCGTGCATGCTTGTGTGTGTGTGTTTGTGCATGTGCGCGTGCGTGTGCGTACATGTGTGTATTCTTGTGTTCCTGTTTACCCCTAAAAGTAGTGCAATCAGCAGTTCTTGGCATGCCACTGGACCACTCATGCTGGAAGAACATTGAGTTTCTTAATCCATCTGTCTTTTTTACTCAGTGACTCACATAAACACTCATCACACGCACACACACGTGCACACACGCACACACGCACACACACACACACACACACACACACACACACACACACACACACACACACACTGTCCTTTGGTTGACCCCTCTTGGTAGTCACCAGTCCCACACACCTCTAACAATGTGTTGTAATCTCTGACTAACCTGCCTTAACACTTGACTGACTCAGTCTGTTATTCAGCCACAGCTCGCCTCCCCGCTTCCTCTGATTACTGATATTAAAAGTAGACATGACAGAGTTCATGTTTTATCATAGCAGTAATTTCGGAGTGGGGTTACTCTTTCTTGTGGTTCTGGGTACGAGGCACATGGCTGCGCCTCTGACATCACTGACTCTTCAGTTTTTTATACGTGTCTATGCCAGGTATCTGAGACCTTTTACCTAACTGAATTTAACCAGCTTTGATCTTTAATTTTGATTTTGAAAATGGCTTTAAACTTGCTAATTCCAGTGTTTGACTTTCTGAAACTGATATTGATGGCAGTGATGTACTTCCCTGATTATTTATGGGAATTATCTGCATGTTAACTGCTGTGAAACTCCTTGTTGCCTCGCTGAAATTACCTTTGGGATGCAAAGATATGAGAGCTTAAGGTGAAGATACAGTAAATTGAGGGGTGAAGGCAGACAAGAGCATAATAGAAAACAAATATGGATGACTTAAGAATAGGATGAGGGGAGATGGAGAGACGGACAAGATAAAGGAGAGTGCGGTAGAGCCCGGCAGAGAGGAGGAAGTCTTGGGAGAGGCAGAACTCGACACCTTGGCAGAGCTTTGGGCTGCATTCCTTCACACAGAAAGACAGAGTCAAATCCGGGAAGGCTGGCTCCTGCGCTTGCCTCATGCTGGTCTGAATCGACCTGGGACAGACTTCACAGGGACCGCTTATGAACCGAGGGAGTTCACAAGAGCCAGACTGTGCCTCCTCCTTCTCCTCCTCCGCTCCTCCCTACCTCTATCCTCCATCTCTCCATTTGTCCCAGGCCTAACTCTTAACCATAACCCAGGCCAGACACACAGCTGGCTCCCATCAGCTCCCACAGTAAGATAACTCCTTTCTCACACAGCAGCCAATTGCTGTCACCTCCTGGCTCCCACATTCCCAACTCCCACTCCTGGCACGTCCAGATGATGTCATTCAGTAAAGCTATCAGTATAGACAAACTTGAGTAATTGTATAGCTGTGTCTTTATGTGATGGAATACCACTATATACAGTGATGAGCATAGTTTACTTCAGTTAGGAGATTCCACCATATTGTGTTTGTTTAACCCCCAGATCAGTAAAACATTCTGTTTTCATTCCTTTAAGGGTGATTGTAACTGACAATAATAAAACAGTTTGGTAATACCACATACCATGATTACTGCACCATGAAAACCTCATATCGTTGCAGCCCTGCTCTCGAAACGACAGCAGGTCATGTGTTATGAATGCATCAAAATGCATCAGTTGCCTGAATTTGCTAAGTTGTACACTGTGCAGTGCAGTGTAATGGCTGCTAACATGTAGCATGTGGCTTCTTTTTTGTTATTTTGATCAGACAGTGTTTTGACTGTTTTTTAGTCTTTCCATTTCACATGAACTTAATCAACAGCTTGACAGCATTAGACCATCAGGCTATATATGTTTGGCCTCCATAATGAGAAACTGCCCAAATGTACATATTCTTACAATATGAATATCAGGTTTATAACCAATCCAATAACTATTGCACATAGTATTCATGCAGCTGTAGTTCATAGTACACAGAGTACACAATTCTGAACTCTTGGTCTTGGGAAGCACGACTGCAAATGTGAAAAAGCTGTCTAAAGCTTCTTGTGGCTCCAGAGGGAGCTGCACGATATCTGGGTCTCACCCTCGGCTGCTTAAAGTGACCTCACTTGATGCAGTTGAGGTTTGGGCTGAAGGCTAGAAGTTTGAAAATGTGAAAAATCTGAATCACCTGAATGTCTGACCAAACTATTGGCATTTGAGTTGCATCGTGGGTAATGTAGGCAGGAGGTTTTGACAAGGAAGAAGAATGTGCAGAAAAAATGATATCTTTGCTCCTGCTGCATTGATTTTGTTCTGTCATAAGTATAAAAGCTCTTAAAAAAGATGAAAATCTGATGGAGACACAGTGATAACAGAAACATCTCTGAAACGGACCTGTTCTGTGACTCTCTGTTCTGCCTGCTGCATTTCTGTTCTATTTTCATGTTTGTTTGTTTTTTTCTTCCGCAGGCTCTGCTCTCCTCTGAGCCCAAGTCTTCCAGTTGCAGCCTGTTAAAAATGACCATGAGAGAGCTGATCGCTTTGGCCATGCCCTCTGCTGACAGGAACTCTGACAGCTCCACCATCCCTCAGGTCTGACCGCCCTGTAGCTTCATGCAGGAGTCCTACTCTTTCAAGTTTTCCACGTTTTGTTGTTTCAGGCTCATCTTAAAATGGATTCAGTTCATCAGTCTACACACAGTACTCCACAATGACAAAGCAAAAACAGGGTTTATAAATGTATTAAAAATAAAAAACTGAATATCCATTTCATCTAAGTATTAAGACCCTTCACTCAGTATTTGTTGAAAACACCTTTGGCAGACATGACAGCCTCAGCTCGTCTTGGAAATGATCTGACAAGCTTGGCTCACCTTTCTCTCACGTCTCTCATGTTGTTCTTCGCAGAATCATTCAAACTCAACCAGGTTGGGTTGAGAGCATCGTAGCACAGCCATTTTTAGATCTGTTCAGAGATGTTCTGCTTGGTTCAGGTCTGGACTCTGGACTTGCTCCATTTTTCTGGATCCATCTTCCCCTCTATCCTGACTAGTGGTCCAGTCCGTGTCGCAGAACTTCCCCACAGCACGATGCTGCCACCACTGTGTTGGGCTGCAGTGTTTCTTCCATGCACTGGTGGGAATAGTGTTCACATAGTTCAGTCTTGGTTTCATCAGACCAGGGGACTTTGCCTCTCATGATCTGAGAGCCGTTCAGGTTCCCTTTGGCAAACTCCCAGCCGGCTGTCGTGTCCCTTTCAGTGAGGTACGGCTTCCGTCACTCTAATGTAAAGGCCTGATTGGTGGAGAGCTGCACTGATGGTTGTCCTTCTGTAAAGTTCAACGGTCTCCACAGAGGAACTCTGGATCTCATTCATAGTGACTATTGGCTTCTTGGTCACCTGTCTGATGAAGGCCCATCATTCCCGATTGCTGTTTGGCAGTGCAGCCGTGATCTACGTAGACAGTTGGTGATTCCAAACTTCTTCCATTTGAAAATGATGGAGGCTTCTGTGCTCTTGGGATCTTTTAATGCTGCAGAACTTTTCTTGAATCCTTCTTCAGATACACATTCTTGTATCACAAGTCTACAGACAACTCTCTCAACCTCATGGCGTGTTTTTCAGTCTGACATATACCATCAACTGTGAGATATTATTATATAGACAGGCATGTGCCTTCCTTAATGATGTTCAATGAATTCATTGAGGCACAGGTGAACTCCAGTCAAGCTGCAGAAGCATCTCAGGCCATTGATAGAAGTAGGATGCAAAAAAAACCCCCTTTTTTTCCACTTTGCTATTGAGGAGTATTGTGTGCAGATAGAATTTAGGGGTCAGGGTCTGAAGACTGTCTGAATGCACTGTACATTTGGTCAGATCTTACCTGGGAGTGCTGTTTCCTGAACACACTGATGCGGTGTCATAAGGACTCCTGCTGTGACTGATGCCATAGGACATTTGCTTGACTTTCATCTTGAGTGCACTTTGAGCTGCCTTAAAGTTTGTTTAATTTGTTCTGCAACCAAGCAGTGTAAAAGCCAGGTGAGAAACGTCAAATCAAGTCAGAAAGTAGAAAAACTGTGTAGCATTGATTGACTCTGAAGTGAAACAAACTGCGTCATATCCATTGTAACGGTGGTGGTGTGATGGCGCCGAGGAGAGCGGCTCTGAAAGACGCATTAGGAATGAATAACAGCCAAACTGTGCTGCAGGTGAGCCTATACTCCCAAAGCATTTCTGCCTCATGAAATAGTGACTGACAGCAGTGAGTTTTGCAGCCCAGCGATGGAGACTGTGGACAAACATAATGCTCCTCTGGTCTTTATTCTTTGAGCGATCTCGTTAGTGTTGTTGACAAATAAGTCATCATCTTTATTAAGTTGTGAATTCTTAATGTGATGCAGAGCAGAATGGTTAGATGTTATGTGTTTACCTCACCACAGGTCCATGCTGTGAACATCCTCAGGGCTCTGTACAGAGACACTCGTCTGGGGGAAAACATCATCCCCTTCGTCTCAGATGGAATGCAGGCTGCTGTGCTGGGCTTCACCTCTCCTGTTTGGGCAGTGAGTTTTTACTTCCATGTTTTCTACTACTGTTTGTCCATCCCATAAAGCTGAGGCAGGGAGATTCTGCTAAATCTAATATTGTTGAACAAGGTTGCTGCTCTCTGATTTCTCTTCCTTCTTTCTTTGTGTCCCAGGTGAGGAACTCTTCCACTCTTCTCTTCAGCACTCTGATCACAAGAATCTTTGGAGTGAAGAAAGGGAAAGATGAGCACTCGAAAAAGAACAGGTCTGCATCCTCTCCCTCTCTAACGCGACCCAGCCACTTCAAGTTTTCTGTCATGTGCATCGGTGCAGAATGAAATGCTTACATTTGAGTGAGGGATGCATAAATCAGTGGTTATCAGTCATGTATGTTCAAATGAGGTCTCAAAGTCATAATTGCTAGTGCAGAAAAGTTCTCTGTGTCATGCAAATGTGGCCCTCTTTAAGTACTGCACTTTAAATTCCTTAGAACAATTAAGAGGTAATTCCACTTTCCAGTTCAGGTTCACTTGGTTTAAAAGTTTAATAGCAAGAAATGCACGTCATCTTGTACTTGACTGTATTTCCTTTAAACTGTGGCCGTCCTGCACTGATGTAATAAAGCTGTATTGTTGTAGGACATCAACAGTCAGCAATGTTACAGGGAAGCTAAGTAAAAACAGCACGTGTATAAACAGTGGTTGTTTCACACCACCGGGGGGCGCTGTTGGAACACCACTCTGGTTTCACTGTACTCACACCCACTGCTGATTATTGCTTGTGGAGATGCAGGTCTCTGCTGCTGCACCAGCAATAACGAAAGGACGCTGGAGGGAAAGAACAGTGGGCAGTTTCACATTTAAAAAATAAAACAGAAACACACAGTATCAATGTATTATATCAGTGCTCTGTAAAAACTCTTATCATCTGGTCAGTGCTGTACTGTACCTGGTTTCATACCTGTGGGCTGTCATTGAAAAAGCTCCAACTACAGAACAGCAGCATTTGCTGTAAACATGTGCCATCAAAAGTACAGTTCCAAACAAAAAGCAACACGTGTGGTCTTAAGAGGGCTGGAGCTGTTCCCCATGACACATCTGTGAACAATATGATCTGGATTACAAAAATGTACTGTGTCACGCAATTTGGCAACATCAACTGAAACAGCATTTGAACCAAAGAGCACAGGGCAATAAAAGTATCTATTGAAACCAAAGGTGATGCTGGTTATGATGATATTTATGAAATAATCACATCAGACGTTAAACTTATAGATAGTTACGTTTGTCAAAACAGTGAATCAGTTTGTCATTGATCTGGACTCTGGCAGCTCTTTGAATCTGATCATTATGCTTTTAGCCAGAACAATGATAAGTGATAAACAGGACGTCCACGCACAGGTGATGATATCCTCACAGCTTTTCAGGGCAAATGAGATTACCAGAAACATACACAGCCGAAAGCCGCTGACATGCACACTCAAAATGTTCTGTCATGCCAATAATAATCTTCTTGGAGGAGCTGTCAGTTAGTGGATGTCTCATTTCAGTGCCTAAAATCTTTATGTGATTATCCACCACCGTCACACTCCCAGTCAGAAAGAGTTTGAGCTGATGATGAGTCAGTATAGAAGTGTAACTGTCTCCAATTTAGCTGGAAGGTCATCAGCTGTTTGTTCTGCTTTGCTGTCAAGGATTGTTTGAAAAATTGTGGATTGTTTTTGACGTTTCTGGAAAAGAGTCTTAAATTATAACAAGCTCCCATTGCCTTGTCAAACAAGCATCCCAGTGTTTGGAAACCTTGATAATGAAAGCGATGGCAGACCTGGGTCAAGTGTTTTTTTCCATATATATTTTATGATTTGTTGTATCCAGCTGAGGTGCAGGAAAGGTGGAGTTGAGCAAGTTGGAGCAACAGGTTTTACAGGATTATATAATCAAAGGAAAATATTCGATGCTGTAGCAGGAAAATCTTTAAAAAAAAAAAAAAAAAGCTTGCCTTTGCTGGCATCACACAGTGCAATCGCTTTCTTTTCTTTGCTCTTTTATTCCTCTAAAACATTGTACCGGCTAAACATCAGCATGTTAGCATTGTCACTGTGAACTGTTAGCATGCTAACAGTAGCATTTAGCTCAAAGAGTGAATGTGCCTATAATTAGAGCCTCACAGGGCTGTTAGCATGGCTCTCACTCTGCTTTAACCTGTTGCTTCATTGCTATTTAGCAGTGTGAATACGCAGATTGGCCTTGCACAGCTGCAGCATATAAAACCCAGTTGGAAGTGATGCAGGGATCATCTAGTATTCAGAGCATATTAAAACAAACGTGAACGATAATGTGTCCGCGCTGTTCGGCTGGAGGGCTATATGATGGTTGTATTGAGGTCTATATTGAGCCCAGAAGTGATTTGTTGCCCCACAGATAATCCAGGGTAAAGTCTCACAAAGCTTTGGGTCCTGCTCCAGGAAGCTCTATCTGGTTCCCTCTACTGTGTTTCTATTGGCTGCCTCTCTGAAGGCCTCCGAACACTCTTAACCAAGCCAAGGCTGCTGCTGTTTATCTTGTCTGTTTTCTCTTGTGTTTTCAGTCTGCTGTACCTCCTTTTGCATAGCTCTCAGGTATCCCCCCCCACCCCAGAGCAATGGTGTGCGGTGTGATTTTTATATCCATGTGGGAGAGAGTGTGTGCTGTGATTAATGGGAAATAGAAGAATAGTGGAGAAATTAGCATTTCAGCTCATTTCAACTGTTTGTATGTCTCGTTGCATGTCAGTCACCGTGCCAGTAAATCTCACTGTATTGATCTGAAACTGGTACCGAGCTGTGCGTGTATGAGCAAGAAGGCTGCAACTCGTTTCTAGATGTGTTTTTGGGAGTTTGCCTTTTCCACAGTCGGTTGTACGTCTGGTCTCTGTTATTACCCTGATTTTACGGTTGTGATCTCTGGCAGCAGAAAATGCTTTGTGACAGCTTGTCCACTCTAATATTTGGCTGTGTGTGTGTAAGGGCCTCTTGGTCCGCTGTAGCTGGAGCATAAACACATTTTCCTCTCACACAAACCAGTTTATTTACAGCATTGTGTGTATTTGTGTGTACGGGAAGACTGAGCTTCTTGCTGTCTGTGGGAATTTCAGCTGTGTATTTTACATAGTTACTTGAATGGAGACGTACTGTTTGCTTGTGGATCGTTGTTCGACTTAGCCCAGAGTCGGGCTCCTCCGCTCTGTGATGGTGCATTGATGTTGATCCGATATCGTTGCTGAGATAAACTGTAAACAAAGCTGACAGAGCGAAGATTGCTCTCTGCATTCCAACCAAAGCCTCCATCCAGCTTTATGTCCAGCCCAGGTCAACTCTCTCTTATACGTCCATGCCAGTGTTACTCAGCTGATACTGTGATGCAGTTATTTCAACTTATAGATTGATGTTTTGAAGCCTTTACAAACATCAACCTTGGTAAGTTATTAAAACTGCTGGTTTATAAATGCATTAGAGGTATGAGTCCTGGACTCCACCACCCTGTGCCATTTGCCTTAAAGGTAATGTAGTGGATATGAGTATGCTCATACAGCTGTGAGCCCACAAGCATGAGCCGGCCTTTCCCTTACACCTCCTCCTCTCCTCTCCTTACTCCTTTTACCCCATCTAATCTGCTCCGACACAACCTCTGACCTTTGTCCTCCAGGCAGCACAGTGCTGTCAGACTGAGAGACTCTCATTAGAGAGAGCAGAGGAGGGCTGGGAGTGCACACACACCCACACACACACTGTTACATCAGGCCTGTATTTGCACATGCAGATGTTTAGGGACACTTTCAGATTTTTATTTTACTTGGACTGCTTTTTGCTTTTTGCACTGTTTCCTTTTGCAGGGAGTGTGTGCAGATATCCTCACACTTTATCTGTGTGTGTGTGTGCGTCAGGTCACAAGAGGTGAGGAGTGTGTCATATCCCGGTTGAAAGAGGCTTTAAACACTACACACATGACTCACTTTCCTACCATGACAGTGCCTGCTGCTAACTTGAACCAGGTCCAGTGTGTGTGTGTGTGTGTGTGTGTGTGTGTGTGTGTGTGTGTGTGTGATCTCTCCAGTCTTGTGATCATATGTTTGGCAGACCAGGCCTCTTTCCTTTAGGAGCGACTTGATTTAGACGGGCAGAGTTAAATAAAAACTTTATTGGCTCTGAGGCTGAATGGCGGTTGCAGCAGCAAGACCGCCAGTGTTAAATATAAAGTTTGTCATTTTATTGACAGTTGTGTATGTGTGTGAGTGAATACATAGGCGCAGACACACGTGACCGTGGCACATGGTGCAGCATATGTGCATACACTCAAATGTAGGAGCTTATTTCTACCTGTAGCAGGGTAAGCAAATGTAAAAGGAGAGTATTTGACACATTTCCATCTCCTTCCATCTCTTTTCTGAATACTCTTCATCTTTCCCCTCTTCTGCTTCTTGTCTCTGTGGCTCTATGGAGGGCAGTATCAGTCTGGCGGATGGTCAGTGGGTTGATCCATCTCTGTCCAGGCTGAAATATCTCAGCCACTATTGAATGCATGAAATTTTGTGCAGAGGATGAACCCCGGTGAATTTGGTCATCCTCTGACTCTCCCTCTTGTAGCTGAGAGTTGACTCCTCTCTGAATTGTATATATATTGACAGCAATAGAATATATTATTATCCAGTTTGGCACAGGCGTTCATGCTCCCCTCATGCGCAGCTGTAATAGGTTTGGTGATCCTCTGACTTTTCATCTCACACCATCATCAGGTTTACATTTTAATTTCTCCCAATCTATGGTTTTTGAAAAACCAAACACATTCCCATCACCCTCAGCTGTGCGTTGTGTTTATTGCTAAAGAGCAAATATTGTCATACTAACATGCTAAACTAACATGGTGAACATGGTAAACATAGCTGCTTAACAGCAGTGTGTTAGCATACTTTAGAATTAGCCTGCTTAATAATGCTCATTTCCCTGGGTTTACCCTCTAAGTGCCGTTATTACAGTTAGAAATTCATGCTCTTTCTGCCTCTCCCTCTGTCTCTCCCCTCAGGATGACGGGCCGGGAGTTTTTCACTCGTTTTCCAGCTCTCTATCCGTTCCTTCTGAACCAGCTGGAGGAGGCTGCGGCCACGGTGGAAAGGTGAGGCGGTCCTCTTTAATCCACACACATGCACACTCCACGTTCAGCCATTGCCATGGCACTTCCTCGATGTCATTATGGGTTTAATTTTACTCACTTTTTAGCTGTATGAGACAGTTGATTAGTGGTGCTATTGTCTGTAATCAAGCAGCGCTGCCCTATATTGAATTCTTGTGTGGGCCTGTTTTCATTTGCCCAACTCTGACACACTGTTTGCTCAAAGCATAAGACTTTACAACGGAATAAAGTAAATCTCTTGACAAGATTTAGTTTTGTTTTTTAGCAGTGGGGAGTTGAGTCTACTGAGGTTCACTGGCCTTATCTTTTTTAGCTCAGCCCCAACTCCCTTTTTAAAAGCATTTGAGTCGTCCAACAGCTCCCCAGGCGGCCTTATCTTAATATGGATCCAATTAATTGAATGCTTTTTCAGACTGGCTCTTTCACAATTTGACCCTTGTTAAAACATTTGCAAATTTCCCACGGAACCAGATCTCGGCTGTCTGACTTCCCACATCATCACTGTGTATCGCGCCACCCAAACAGACCAACCACACCACACTGAAGCAACACACAGCAGGACAGAAGGAAAAGAGAGCTGCCGTTAGTGGTTTTAGAGTCTTGTGGAAGTTACAGCACAAGTGCTCTCTCAAAATAGGTCACCATATACGAAGGATTCTAGAAATAAGATTTGGAACTGTGCACATACAGTATGTACTACGTAATCTGCCAACCCTCCATAAACAAATACTGTAAAGAAGAATAGTGAATGAAAAGCAATCTTGCATCCACAGCTTAAGTGATCAAAAAACAGACAAAGACTATCCTCAGGCAGCATTCTGTAAAGAAGACAAGCTTAAAAAGTGTTGCCTCTCTGCTTGTCATGTTACAGCCTGGATGGGCTTTGCATGCGATCCTGAAGTATTAATGGTTCATTTCTTTAATAGCAGACCATTATACAATGCTGCCACTTAGTCTGCAAACACAACACATCATTGTCTTTGGGTGACTTCTCTTTCAACTGTTTACTGGTTTTTCAACACATGCAGCTTTTAGCTTATACCTACCCTCACCCTTTCCATTTCTGGACTAGTAGATAGCTTGATGCACACACACAATACACACAAAAGAGGGAGAGGTGTATATGCACCTGCTGCTGGATTTGGCCCCTTTTTAGATGCACCTAATTTAATTTTTGACATGAGCAACAGGCTTCTTAGTGAGAACATGTTGGTGCTGTTTATATGGCCTGTAGGTTCATACATTTTCAAATTCCTAATCTTATTATCTCAGTGTAGTGAAATTGAATATGTTTATCTCTAAACTATTTCAGGTCAGTACCCAAATTGCTGTGCAGTGATTTTTTTTTGCCACCCACACTGTCGTATCTGCCACTTCCTTTCAAACAAAACTGATCATTTGCTAACTAAATACTAAGCTAAAGCTTTCGTTTACGGAAGCTGCTACTCTGCCCCTTTCACTACGCTCTATATGAAGAGTAAAACTACTTAAGGTCAGTCTTCTGTTTCCACTCTCTTTAAGATATGTAAAACAAAAATAAGTTTCTTCAAACATCCGGGTGCTGGAGATGATTGAGGAGTTTAGGGAGAGAGGACATTCACGGAGGACCTCAATGGAATGTGAGACTTTGGCCATTTAATGCCACTTGGTCTCTTTTTCATCCTGTCAAGAGTTGCTGCCTCCAGCTGTAATATGTTTGCAATGGCCTCTATCTGCCCCCCTCCTGTCTCTCTGACATCACATCCTGTCCCGTTGTGCTCGACTAAACCGTGACACTAAACACATTGGACTGGTTACTAATTGAGCTGCTATTACATTTCCCATCTAGCCGATCTACGGCAGTCCCAGAGGATGGTTGTACATGTGTGTGTTGTTGAATGAAGTAATGAAAAGCACGAGTTGTTTTCGCAGGGGGTCTGTTGTTCTGTCTCCATTCTATGAGATCCTCATGACTAATGACAGGGCCCTAAGGAGGCTCTGCTCTCTTGACACACTCATAAAAGCAGACCTGACATATGTACAGACCTACTGCAGACGCTCTCACACTGTAAACACTGTTTTCCTCTGGTCTTTTCACTGTACAGACTGCTAAAGTAATGCTGCTTAAGTTTGAGTGCTTTTATTAACCAAGATAAAGTAACTTCTCTGTCTCCAGCAGATATAAAACTCTGTGGAAGTTTGAAGAGTTGATTTCTGCTGTATTCATCCATCAAAGAGCTGGACTCTGACAGCTGGACAAGAAGTAATAAAACTGTTCTGAAGGCAAAACGTGGTCATTCTCCATATGAGATACCTGATATTCAAGCATTTTCATCGTTTTCCTTATGCAGTCACTCGAGTTCTCGTCTGCTTCACCATTTTCCTCCCTCCTTCCTCCACTGCGAGTGTGTCAGAGTGAAACTGTGAAACCGCTGGCAGAGATGGTCAGTTTCCATTCTGACTCAGTTGGCAGTGATGAGATTTGGATGGAGGAAAAGAGGGAGGTGAAAAGCTCAGCTCAAGGACGGATGAGGAGATGACTGTATTGGAGTGTGGGTGGTTTTAGATGTGCAGTGTGTGTTAAAGAGCCAGAGGAATTAAGGCTTATTTTAGTTTGGCATTTTCATTATATGTGGTTCTCATATGTCAGACTTATTGCCATTTAATCCTGATTTTTTTTAAAAAACTGCACAACACACTAGAATTGCCACCAGACTTTTTGTTTCTCTTACACTACTATGGCTACATCAGCTACAGCTACATCGGCTATCAATTAAAACGACAACATAAATGACTTTAAAGGAGTATTCTGGCATTGTGGGAAATACACTCACTTTCTTGCTGAGAGCTGAATGAGAAGATCCTTACCTCTCTCACATCTGTGCACTACGTGTGAACGCTAGAACTAGCAAGCAATTAGCTTAGCTTAGCTTGGTATAAAGACTGGAACTGAAGCTGGTTACATCATGAAAGTCCAAGTAAAGCTTGTCATTTTTACATTTGTCAGTGGATTAAACAAAGAAAATATGACATGTTCTTTTGTGAGCTTTAGATTTGCTGCTGAGTGGGCGTTATTTTTGGACAGAGCCAATCTAGCTGTGTCTTCTACACCTAGTCTTTATGCTAAGCTAAGATCCTCATCAGCTGGCTCTATCTTCATATTTAACATACAGACAGAGAGGGTGGGTGTCATATTCTCATCAAACTCCAGGCAAAAAAGCTACATGTTGTTCTCAAAGTGTCAAACTGTTCTTACAATGCAAATCTATAAAAAAGATCTGTAGCATGGATCGCTGTCATTGAGCTAATCAGAACTCCTCAAGTAGGTCACGTTCTTGGCAAAAGCCTTGTGAGTAGTCATCGTCTTTGAGCATGTCACAGGAAGACAGGCAAGACAAACAAATATGAACAGTGTATACTGACGTGACTAAACACCTGCAGGGTTGTAGCTGAGATTCGATTCACGTACTCGTCTCTTCCCAGTCATTTACATCAGCCCTTCACTGTTTATGTGAAGTTTATTTGTATGGCTCAATATCACTTGCTGTGCAATGTCTTAATGGACTTCACAGGCCTGCGTCAGGGATGGTACCTGACCAATCCCACGCTCTCTATAGACATCAGTCTGCTTATGCTAAGAAGAGACCGTCCAAAAGTGTGTGCCATGATCCCAGTTTGTATGAATTATCACATCTCGTCCCTCTTTATGACGGCAGGTGCTTCACCCTGTCTGCAAGTGTGACCATTCGGAAAAACTATAAACACTTTTGTTGTCAAACATGCCACTTGAAGCATACTGAACACTTCGCCTGCACATTTCAGGTGACATCCATGTTGCTTTGCTAACATCTGACCAGCTGTTTGTGTGTGTTCAGTGACAGCGGTCAGGTGAAGCTTCACCCCAGCCTGTTCCTGCTGCTGCTGGTGCTCAGTCGACTCTACCCGTCTCCCATGGATGGATCATCTTCACCTCTGGGACTCGCTCCTTTCATGCCCTTCATCATTAGGTGGGTGTCAGTGCCACACACACACACACACACACACACACACATACACATACATGTCTGTCATCATTGTTAGTGTTATTTCTCTGCTTGTCTTTATAATGTTCTTTTTATTCCGTACTGCTACTATTCATCTTTCAAATCACTTTCCTCCATCCTTCATAGTTGAAGTAACCTTGAACAAGAATTTCTACTCCTAGCTGCTTCAAGAGTCCCAGCAGAGCTGCTTAGTGACCCACAGTACAAAATGCAGTGTGTGAATGGGTATAAAGCTGTCCTACGAGCAGCTCCTCCCGTGTGTCATCACTGTCAGGTTAAAAAGAAACTGTAGCATAGGGAATGTTCTGTAAATGTGAGAGGGTCACACACCTGCTCTCTCAGGCAACGTTTCTCTGAACCAGAACTCACTCTAAGTATAGAACAATCACCAAGACAAAACACCTGCAGTCTAAACGTCAATGTCTCTGTGCGTGTGTGTGTGCGCGAGCGTGCGTGTTTTCTTTTGTTTACACAGGTGCTTCTGCAATTTTTATATGAACTTCTGTCTTGCGTCATTTCTTTGCTGTTTTTTTTTCCCAGCTGATGTATCGCCACCAAGGAAAACGGCTCAAAATAAGAAGCGTTTAGTGTGTGTGACTTTTTCTGATTGTGTGTTCCTGCACGCTAAGACAAAACACCTGTCTAGTTGGAGTCGGCGTCTCCAGTGCGTTTCTGTTTTGCTGCTTATGCTGTCTTGTGCTGCAGCGGTTGATTAGATTGTGACTGGTTTTATCTGGACTCCTCTCTCTGTTTACTGGGGAGTAAACCTTCCAGGCGAATGGGAAACTGTGGTTACAGCCTTCATTTTTTACATTCCTGAGATGGACAAGGCTACAAATATTACTGGTACATGTTCATCTACTGCACCTGCAAATAGAACTGGAGCTTGTACCTCTTACACGCACGCATTTGTCGCTGTTCTTGTGAGGACCTTCATTGACATAACACATTCCTTATCCACAGGCCCAGTGTCAGCCTTTTAATCTTAACCCTAACTCCTAACCTCTCAACAGCTAAAATTAGCTAGCATTTTCATCATGCTATTAAATATATCTACTTGTACTATAAGTTGTGCAGATCACTTTTGAAGTTTTGCAATGTGCTTTGCAAATGCAGATAAAATAAAACCATGGACGTCTAGATCAGAATCAAAACCTGCTTTGTTGGCCGACTCTATGTGCACATATAAGGAATTTGACTCAGGTTTTTCTTTGCTCTCAATGTACAAGCACAGGAATCTGGGCGGTGGGGCAGCAAAGCATTATTATGGAGACTGAAGCTCAGTCTTGGAGGTGTTGCTTCTAGCATGACCTGGCATGCCAGCAGACACAGCTGGTGATGTTTTGTGGATGGAAAGCTGGCAAAAGGGGAGATAATGTGATCTTCATCACATGTTGCGCTCTCCCACTGCAACACGCGCTCTCAGGTGAACAGAAGAGAAGACACCCCTCCCCGAGATGTCAAACATTTCACATCATGCGTTCAGACACGCTTTGACGGGGTAAAATGGAAATGCTTTCACGAATGAAGCTCTTCATTTCGTAGGTTCAAGCACTCGAGTGTTACGCATGAAGGAAAGATTACTTCCACTTTAACTATTGTTTGTAATGTCATTGAGCAGAAGGTCGTCTATTGAGTGAAGTGCAGTAAATTTTACACTTGGAGGGAAGAATTGTGTGCTGGAGTGTGCTGTGAATTATATTTGCATGTGTGTCTCAGAGTTTGTTTGTGTGTGTTTGGGAGGAGATGATTGGGGGGGGGGTTAGACTAAGACCTTGAGGTTGGAATGCTCTCCTTATTGTTTAGATAACAGCACTTGAGTGTGGGTTATTTTTCATCCGTGTCTCTTGCTGTATGTGTGTTGGTAGCTGGTAACAGGCAGTGCATGGGTGATACAATGGTGTGGCGGTGTGGTGTGATTGGCCAGTAGATATTGTCTGAGGATTGGGTTGCCATACAGAGAGTTGTTACGGTGCAGCTTTATCTACTAGTTGATAGATGTTAAGAGCAAAACGTATGTAAACAGGCAGGTGTCATCATCAGAGTGTTTTGGAAAGCTTCCCAGTAGAACCATGCTCTAATATTTCCATGTATAACCTTTTACGATGCTGTTAATTAAAACCAGGGAAGGTTTCTCTTCTCTTCCACTGTCAGTGAGACCACTGAGCTCATCCTGGCTGCCAAAATGACGTCCTGGTCAGAAGGTGGCAAATGGAAAGTGAAGTGGGATCACAGTGTGGCAGGGCTGTAAACACGGACAGTTACCATTTGGAGCTGCAAATGTGCAAAGTGCAGCCTGAAATCTGTGTCCGATGGACTGATTCACCAGACTTTTTACGATAATAAGTTGGTCAACGTAGTGAAATCTTTAGCTCATTCCTTTAAGAACCCATCTGTTGTGGATGCAGTTAACAGGTCAATAACTTGACGGCTGCCTCGCTGGCTGACTCAGACTGTCAGAGAAGGTATGCTGCACACACATCCACCCAAATGAAGCCCACATGTTGGAAATGTTAAATATAGCCCAGCTCTAATTTCTCTGGCTCCAGCCGTGCTTCTCTTCACCAAGCCCCCATCCCCCCATCTCATCTTCCCCGGGCGTGTGTGGACGTGTCTGATGAGTTTGACGACTGTCGCCCCCCTCTCATCCTCCTTCTCCTTCTCCTCCTCCTCCTCCTCCTCCTCCACCTCCATACGATCTGACCCTCTACCTCCACAGATTAAGTGTAGCTTAGCTCCTCTTCTGTTGACAGCACGGAGCATCGTGCCTAATAATTCTTCTGCCATATCCCTCCATCCCACCACACAGCGCTGAATCTTTATACCCTCCCACCACCAAGATGTTTTGACATTCCTTTGCTGCCTTGCCTCAGCATGCGTCACACCTGCCCGGATAATAACGAAGAGAATGATGATTATGACGACAAAGAGGGGGAGGATGAGGAGGGGGAAGCACATTTGTTTTAATAATTAATGGCTGCTTCAATCCAGCCCTCAACATCTTTATATGTGGTGAACAGTTTGTCTTATCTCTTCTCATGTCTCTCTTTTCCCCTCTCCCTCCTTCTCTCCGTGCATTCATGATGGGGATTTATGTCCTGTGTTACCCAGTCCAGGCATCTCTCCTTGCCCTCCCTGCCTCGCTTACTCCCTTTCCTTTCCTTTCTCATCCTTGCTGCCTCATATCTCATTTCTTTTGAAAGTGCACTGTAATGCCTGTAGACTGACGTGAGGCTTCAGAAAGGCCCGCTCTCATTTCCTCCACAGCAGCAACCTGTGAGAGTTTCACGTGTTTTTAAGCGTCCTGTTTGTGACCAACTTTTTAGACACTTGTGCACCACTAGATTGCAGCATTGCTTTAAGGTTACTAAGTACATGTTTTCAATTATTGTTAAGATTTTACATCCAAACATACAGTGTGATCTTCTTATAAAAACTAATTCACTGTTATAGGTTTAACTACCCAACAGTCTTTAAATTAGTTCATTAAAACATGAGACCTCCTGCTGAAAATTAGTGTAATATACAGTATGTGTTGCTTTCAGCTTGTACAGGAATAATTTGCCGATTGATTGCTTAGTTTGCCAACAGGAATTAAACAATTCTGATGGATTCATTGATCACCAAACATTCCCCATTTTTCAGCTTCTCCGGGCTCCTTTTTTCTGTTTTATATCATTTTAAACTGTAATATATTTGGGTTTTGGACTTTTTGTTGAACAGCACAAGCGATTTGAAGGTACCATGTTGGTTTCTGGGAAACTCTGATGGGTATTTATGGCTATTTTCTGACATTTCACTGTCCAAACAACTAAACAGAATAATAGACTGATTAATCAATAGTGAACATAATCACTCTTATTCACCTTTAAGGTTCTTTAAAATGACAGGACGTACTGCAAACAGCTGGGCAGCTGTGTTTTTCTTCATATTACTGTATCTATAAGTGTAGGGGTCTGCATGTTCATACAACCACTAGGGGCTCCGCACTCAGACTCCAGGTTGTACAGGAAAAGAATGATTGTGTTCAGACAGCTACGTCTCATCCATATGAATGAACTCACCTTCTTAACATACACTAACTACATTGTTCAGTGACAGAGTTTGTTGCTTGGGCTTGTTTTGCCAACATGCTGCAGTCTCTGTGGAGGAAATTATTCTCCCAGTTTCTCCACAATGAGGCCCAGATGAGTGTTGTCCATGCCAGTCGACAGTCTGCCATGACCCCACAGGGGACGGCCCTGTTTCTAAAATTACACCCTTCCAAACTGTCATTTCCTTTTACAAAAGTGTTTCAATGGGACAAATTAGCACAGATAGTTAACATATGGGCCCCAAATGGGGGCTGGGAGGGGTGGAAAGTGAGGGATGGATTTTGGTCATTAGAGAGAGAGAGAGACGCTTGTGCACATAAATTCACGTGTGCAGGCGCGTAGAGCTCAGGAATGCAAACTGCTGTCTGTGTTTGATACAGGGTCTTTGGTTGTCTGTCTGGCTGTAGGTGTGTGTGTGTGTGTGTGTGTGTGTGTGTGTGTGTGTGTGTGTGTGTGTGTGTGTGTGTGTG
>JBBMOE010000013.1:11937953-11984156 GCA_037975065.1 Chaetodon trifasciatus
CTCTTTGTTTAAATCCATGTTGATTTCAGGCCCTCTGTCTTGCAGCAGTCAGACTAGTAGGAGATTTTTTTTGACAAATTACTTTCAGCGCTCACACACTATTTTTTTCTCAACATAGACTGCACACAGCTGTATGTTGTCTTCACACGTATCTCACCCTCACTCATACCAAAGCCAGAAAAGTGAGCTTCCTTTTCATCTCTGCATACCGTTGCGGTGATGGATCGGTGTTTCTTGTTTCTCTGGAACCTCCTGCAGAATTTTCCACAGCAGAGATGAGCCGCTTGTTCAATCGGCACCCACTGCCAGCTTTAGTGCCATCACAGGCCCTATAAACAGCCTGCAACAGACACACACACCTTTTGTTCTGCCTTGACTGTTGTCCTGTATGCATGTGTGTGAGTGTGTGGCAGTGTTCCTGTGAGACTGCACAGTACGTATGTGTCCATTATATACTCTATATGTGTGTAAGACCCATTTGTTGCCCTGAGACTTTCAAGCAGTTCGGGTGTTGCAATCTTGCCCCAAACTCAACAACAGCAGTACTTGCTGGTGCAGAGGTTAACTTGCTCTGTGGATGGTGAGGTCGGTCAGTTGGTCCATCATTGTGGTCCACTCTGAAATACCTCAACATCTGCTCTGTGCTTTAAAACACTCCATTTTGTGCAGACACAGATAGTTCCCAGACAATGAATACTACTGACTTTGATGACTGGCCAGCAGTCTTTGTTCTAAGCTAAGCTAACCAGCTGCTCATTTGCAGATATAAAGAAAAATCTGCTAAGATTGCCCACTTCATTTCGTTCAGTAGTAGTAGCCAGTAGCTCCTCCTCTGCCCCTCCTCAGGTCTTGGTCATGTCCTTCCCTTCTGTCAGCTATGGCAGTGTTATGACACTGGAGAAGGAAAGACTATCAGCCTGTAAACAAGGTTAATTTTAGTCTGCGCTCAGGGTGACTGGCCACATTCTCCATCACCAGCTGATACTGTAAATTAAGTTGTGTTTGTGTGTGGAAAAAAAGAGAGAGCTAGATGTGTGTGGGCAAAAACAAAATCTATAATTTCCTTCATAGTTTGGTGATTATTTGAAAATATTTTGTTTTGATTTTATCAGTCATCTGCTCGCCCGGGAGCTGTTTAGGTTACGATCATTCACCTTTGCAATAGGGGAGAGAGACAAAGAGATGGAGGAAGATGGAGGTGTTACATAATGTATACTTAAAAATAGTAACAAACCATCCAACAGAAATAAGTCAGGGGTCATCATGCCTAAGTTGAGAATTTGTCCATGACATAATGTGTCTGCAGGACAAAATAATGATAATAAACACAGTAATTACTTAATTTTTCATAACAAAATTGCAGCTGTAAAATAAATTGAACTCAGCAGTTACAATAACAACCCATGAGCTGTGATAATGGGAAACCTTATTACTTCCTCCATTAATGAAACATGTGATGTTACGTAATGCAAGGCTAAAAGACTATGATAACAACGTGGCTACCCATGGTCCAAGACTTTAATAACTTTCTGTGGCACTAATGTTGCAGCCTTGTGTGTGTGTTCTGCAGATGTGGTCGCTCAGCAGTGTATCGGACCAGAGAGATGGCAGCTCGCGCCCTCGTCCCCTTTGTGCTGGTCACCCAGGTCCCATCCACCGTCCACGCTTTACTGCAGGAGCTTCCTCCAGAGCCTGGACCCAAGCTTCAACACAACCACATCCACGGGACTCTGCTGCAGGTCTGCACCCACACACACACGTCAACATAAACCAATTCACTTATGTATATACATATGTCAAGTGTTTATTCAGCAATGGGAGCTTGAGGTGGAATCAAACCCTGTTTGTCAGTGTAAGCCTCTACAGTATGTTGTGCTTTCATTCAAAATGACACACATACACCTAAACTGGGTCGCATGACAGATAATATTTACTTTAGTCTTGGATTGGACATAATTGTGATTGCTACTGGTCTTGAGAACAGGTGGTTGCATATCACTGGGACATTATTGTGATCATGGTGCCTTATTTTTTGGCATTACTGCTTTATATGTGATAGTGACAACTGTGATGGTGACACATGGGGGGGGTGGCCGCGGGTCAGGCCCAAATTGCTCCCGATGCTGTGCCATCAGTGTGTGAGTGTGTGTGTGAATGCAGGCTTGTGTTGTGAAGTCCTTTGAGTGGTTGGTTGACTGGAAAAACAAGATAAATGCAGTCTATTTCCCATTTAACATATTTTTCACACTACAAGCTGAAACTCGACCAATATCAGCTTTGGGTCTTTCATGCATGATGTGCAGCAGTAGTTGGGCATTAAGGGGCCAGAGGCAGACCTCTGAGTGTCAGAAACTACAGGTTCCTCAGGCATGTTATAAAAGCTGTCAAACCAGTCCAATTGACAAAGTTCAGTCATGTTAGCATTTCCATTTGGGCCCGTAGAGCGTTCTTCCACTGTGACACACTGTTCGTCCCCATCGTCCCACGCATGGTGGATCATTGTCAGACTGTGTTTGGCTTCTCTGGTCCTGACGTTGCCAGATTGGGACCCTTCTGTTGAACACCTTCATCTAGGAGCTCAATTTTTTCACAATTTTCTGACATTTTGACCAAACAATGACTTGATTGCATACATAATTATAATAATAGATAATAACAGATTAAAATAAATAGAAGTATTAAAGATAAAGATTGTTTGCTGAGTGGTTTTAATCAGCTCTCTATTAATTTGACAGCTGTATCTTATGAAACTGTGTCACATGGAAAGAGTTTTCTCATGTTTCGTCCACTTGAACTGTTTCAGTGACGGTGGCCAAAATATTCACCACCATTTCTGTCAGTGCAGTTGTGGTTGTTCTGACAAAACTGAGGATCTCATAACAATCTGACAACATTTGAAATCATTTGGAATATACTCACTCTTTGTCCACTTTATGAGGTAAACCTGTACAATCTAATGGAATCAAATGCAAGTGTTCCACTATAATGTCTAATGTTATCATTAACTTTATAGATACTGTATGTACAGGTAACACAGCACAGTGTAATTAATTGAATCAATGCATTGAACATGTTTTCTGTATGTTTTTATATACAGTCACATGTAGTGAATGAATGTATCTACACACACTGCACTGTGATGCTCATCAGTTTCTTTGATATAATGAAGAAGTTGTATATCTTAATGCTAATTGTTCAGAGCTGATAAAAGTATTCTTTATTGCATTTACCGTCTTTCCTTGGATTAAATATCACCAGTTCATACATGAGCTGATAAACCTTTCATTCGAGTTCATGAAAATCTTCCCAACTGGACTTGACAGGTTTTCACTCAACAAAGACAAAATTTAAGACGCAATAACCAAAGCAGTTATCAAAGCATGTGTATGTGCACACCCACACAGAGGTAGATTGTAGATATGGAGCATCAAGCCTCAGAACACACACACACACACACACACACACACACACACACACACACACACACACACACACACACACACACACACACACACACAATCTCTGTGTCAGTCCCACACACCCAGTTTCTACACAGAGCCTGTCCAGACAAGGCGGTTATCGCAGGGTAAATACCAGTGTTTAGTTCTGTCATCACACTCTGACAAACACAACCAAACAGTCTGCCGGTAATATCAACACACAGAGGAGAAGGGGAGAGGGAGTTTCCCCGGCCTTTTATTGAATGCCACTGATGGGGTCGCTGGGGGAGCTGGGGGCGTGGAGCGGTAAGAATGGGGCTGAGGGGTCAACACAAAGAATGAAAACTGCACCGGTTTCATCAGGATTTCTGCCTTCTTCTTGATGGAGCACTTATGGTTTGGTAGCGGTCTGGACTGCAGGGAGGTCCACTGTGGGATGAAGGCAAAGGATGGCGAGGAGGAGGAGGAGGAGGGGAGGTGGGCCTCTTAAGGGCTTAGAGGAGATTTCAGGAGGAGAGTGGATTTTAGTTTGCTTTCCTGTCATGGCTGCCATGTGTGGCGCTTCCCCAGATGTCTCCTGATCTGGTTCTGCGTTTGTCTCTTCAGCTCCATCTCCATCTATTTCCCCTCTGTGTGTGTCTGCTTCCTGTCTTTTCTCTCTTGGCTTCTTTCCTATCTTCTCTTTCTTCTTCTCTTCATATCTTTCTGGCCTTCTGTTCCTTCACTCTGTTTGCCTGTCTTCCTGTCCCGTACAGAAGGGTGAGATCACATTGCGTGCTGCCTGTGTAATTTAGCCTTACGTAGTGAATGTTGTAACACAAGGTAACTTCTTATTCCTTTCATGTGTTCCTTGTGCCTCATCTTCATCATTCTGTTTACCATATCACCAGCTATCTGCTTTCTTGTCACTTTGTTATACAGCAGCTTTGTATACATCTGTAGTAGTTCAAGTAAACTTACATAGCCTGGTTTACATTCACATGTACTGTACAGTACTAGACTGGGGCTGGGACCAGGACCAGACACAGACCTGCTATAGGATTATGGTCAGTATTTAATCAAAGTATAATTGTGTTGAATTCATACAAAGATTTACAAAAGACTATCAAAATACACTTATATGAATTAGTGCTGCAACTAACAATTCTTTTTATTGATCCTGTTTTCTCAATTCATCATTTTGCCTTTACAGTGTCAAAAGATTTGCCAGATTGCTCATTTTGGCCGACTTAACAGTCCCAAACCAAATAAATTCAGTGTGTTATGAGACAAAAGAAAGCAGCAGCTCGTCGCTTTTGAGAAGCTTGACGTGGGCCCTGCTCGTACACCATCGACACAGAGTTGTAAGCATTTAATTCAGCGGCCTGCGCTCTGCTCTCATTCCAAGCCGCACCCCCCTTGGTTACTGTTGCTATGCCAGATATCTTTTGGTCAGCCGTGCGGTGATGTCTACGCCTCTCTGCCACATACCTATCTTTTAACCGTTGTAATGCAGCGTAGCATACACGTGCTGACACTTGGTAGCTGCAGCGTTAGAGCAGAAGGATGACAGAAAATGTGTGCTCAGCTGTGATTGGTGAATTGATGACTTTTTTTCTACCCATCCAGAAGAGAGAGTAAAGGTGCGCACCACGTCACACTCACACACAAAAATGTCTGCGTGAGATATCACACAGCTGATGCCTGCAGCCCTTCCTGGGCCTTTCAAAGCGCTCCAGCCCATCATACCTCACACACTGTTCAGCGTCACTGGACCTATGAATGCATCTCTTCTGCTGGACAAAGCTCACATATACACATCCTCTGCAAGTCCATGTATTAATAATTGTTCAGTTGTTTAATTTTTGATTTTACCGCATTTAAAGTCCATTTGCTCCTATTATCAGTTTAGCCTGTTACTACTTCCTCCACAATTTTGCCACCAGTGGTATGGTAATAAATTTAATTACGATGTTTTTTTAAATACTATAAAACTGTGAGGAGTAAAGTATCCTTGACAGAATAAACCTGAATGTCCCTCTTTTTTTTCTCACAATAATGGAGTATAATGGAAAACCGCACACACTCGTCTCCTGTTTGAATGCCTCTGTTAGACTTTCAGTAACTCTCTTCCAAACATATCTTCTGTTCTGTGTTAACCAATAATTATATTGTCCATGTCATGTATACAATTCATATCAGAGGCTCCAAACTTTTCAGTTTCTCAAGTTTTTCATTGGCTTTTTAGTGCCAAATGAAAAAAGTGAGAATAAAAAAAGTCAGTCATGATTCCAGGAAATTTCCGAGTGCGACTCACAGAGTAGAATACATGATTACATCTCTGACACAGCTGCTTCTTTTTTCTTCTCAGTATGGAGTTTCACCATGACATTTGGTCCTGATAGTATTGTGCATATCTGTAGGGACCATCTGTAGCCGGGCTATAGATAGCAAGGCTATAGATAGCTAGCGTGTAGATAGGTGTGGGCATGATGGAGATGATGGTGGCAGATGTGTAAGGAGTCTCAGGCTGGGGGAAGCAGGGTAGGTCTGTCATAACAGGAGCTGTAGAGCTGCATGCAGGTGAAGTGGTCTAAACATAGCAAAACAGAGATAGAGGGCTGCAGCGTACGTGTGGAGGGGAGCATCCCACACAGAGACACTGATAGAGGAGATAGCGGCCATGCCATCATGGAGTGTGTGTAAAATACCCTACACTCATGTGTAAGCTGAGGAGCTAAGATGTTTAGACTTCAGAAAAATGAACAGACATAGAAAGGGAGTGAGTGTGTATTGCGCTGTGTGTGCCTGAATGTATGTGTGTGTCTGTACGTGGACGCCACACACTAGCTGTGTGTTTATGCTGTGATGATGAGGACATTGTGTTTAGCCTTGGGAGATGCCTAATGTATGTTAATATGCTTCATTGTATGTGTATGTGTGTGTGTGTGTAACAGGTAGCAGATGTTTCTGCTCGAGAGAGAAATGACTTCCTCTGTTATTGTCAAAGAACAACTGTTAGTGGGCCAAGTGTGGAGCTGGGAACCATCACAGCTACTGAGGCAGGCTGCACCACCCTGCTGCCTCTCTCACACACGCAGTGAAGAGGTCTGATAACCACACACAAGAAAATACTTCCATCCAACCCCACCTCCAGCACCAGTTCATGCTTCCTAACGCTGCAGTTCTTCATTGTTGTTGTGGATAGACCTCTAATCAGGACTGTGTTTAACCCTCCTATGTGTTATTGCCAATTTCATAATGGTGTTCCAGGCTGTGAGCAGTTCACTGATGCTTTTGGAAATAATTCATAGTCTAGTGGTTGACCCTTGACCCCTTTGATGTCAGAAATGTTAGTGATGTTTGGGTTTATTTTTTGGTTATGTGGTTATGTTAAGCCCTTAGTTTGTGTCAGTTTTGCCAAAAAATAAACCTCACAGATGATGATGATGATGATGATGATGATGATGTTGATGATGATGATGATGATGATGATGATGATGATGATGATCATGATCGCTGATAGTTACTGTTCTGTAATCATTATATTTGGCATCTTAAAGAATTCTGAAAACATGCATTTTCATTTTCAAACATTTTTTGGAAGTAAACCTAAATTCTACATGTTTATTATCTAATCCATCATGAATCTTGAAAGCAGATATTCACGTCAAATTCATCAATTTCTTCATTTTGAAGTAGTCCTGGTTATTCTGAGAAAAAGAGAGTGCGGTATATCTGCAGAAGCAATTATAAGCAAGATAATCAGACATACATTATGCCATATGCTACGACGTATATTTGCATGACTGATCGGTCTCCCAGTCTGTGACACTCAGCTATGATGGTTTCCTCTCGCTCCTCTTACCTCATGGGTTCAGTCCAGTGTCCAAATTCACACTGTTTGGCTCCAGTGCAGGCGTGGTCCCACCAGAACGTGGCACAGTGCACGTCCTCATGAAAAAGGTGGTTCTAGAAGCTTGGTGATGTAGTGATTGCTTGCACGACTAGTAGGTGAACTACTGTGCATGAGAAACCATCTAATGACACTAAGACACTTACTCTAGGTTCTCCTTTAAGCTCCATTAAAACAATGATAACATATTAAAGTAATGGATAAGACCAAACTAAGCTTAGCTTGAGGCGGTCCTGTCCTGTGTATGGCCTGATTAAGGCCCGTCTTCAACGAATCATCTTGAAACACACTGAAATCACTTCAGTCACTCCAACGTGCCCCAAACCTCTGTTGATACAACCAGAACCAAGCTTAACGAGCCCATTGGACAGACCGGCACTAACCCAGCCCGACACCGGACTCCGCTCTCGACACGCGCCAGCAACAGCCCTGGCCCACAGTGCCTGGTACAGGCCAGAAGTATTAAAGCTGCGGCCTGCGGTGGTTTGAGGAGGGCCAACTCGACGGATGTAATCCTTTGTGTATTTCCACAACAAAGGCTAAATGAGACTGAGGAGGAGGCTTGAGAATTAAGAGTATCACAGTCTCCTTTCCTTTGGCAGCAGTGATGCGGGTGTTGTTTTCCCAAATGCATTCTTCCCTGCTCTCTTCCAATAATTATCTTTTGGTCTGCTGTTACGACGGCTGCCTCCGGCCAGTGGTCTGCCTGGGCTTTCTGAGAAAACCCTCAGGGTTGAACCAGTGAAAATGTGTGGGCCTGAAAACCCAGGCAGCCTGTTTCTGATATGACATGAGATGCATCTCATCCAGAGGGAATCCCAGGTGTTTGATACTGGTGTCCGACATTAGCCTTGAAGTTGTAACATTGGAAGCTAGCGGAGCTGCATCAGGAAGTCTGCAGTGCACTGTGCTTACAGACATGCATCAACAGTACTTTAGGGTGGGCCACTCTATGTGAGGTCCATGGCATATAAACATCACTGGGGTCCCTTTCTGGATTGATATTGCGTATAGATTCAGCTGAAAGTGCAGTTAGTGGACCCTGACTTAAAATTGTTTTATTGAAAAAGTATTTCTGATGTCAAGAATTCATTTCTCGTGCTCACATTTAGTAGATTTTCAGAAACAGATATCCTGCAGAATCAGCTGGCCGGCAGTCTGTTGAAGTCACCCATGTTTGAGACCGTCTCCTCTGCTCTTAGTTTCAAAAATGGAATAATGATATATTCATTTGTTTATTAGAAAAATTATCTATTGTTCAAATCTTCCAAGTGTGGTTATTTAACAAATTATTCAGCAGAATTAAATTTAGTCATTAATCCAGTCCTACACTCCATACTGTAATATTTTTCCCAGATTGTGGCCAGAAGGGAAGCTTCTCTCAGAGTAGATGGATCTTGTTCCAGTGTGGACTGTGGAGTTGAGTCTACATGTGGTGTAAAGAGAACTGTGTAAACAGATCATTTCGTTTTTTGATGAATGAATGAAAAAAGAAGAAGTGCCAAGGCTCTGTCAGGGTGAAAGTCAGTTCACAGTTTGAGATGAAGAAACTTAAAGTGAACTGAGCCCTGGGTTTTGGTGGTGACACGAGCAAGAGTGATGACAAGGTGCTACTGAATGGCACCCTTCCACACACACAGCTCATGCTTCCAGTACGAAAATACTGTCTGACTACGCGTCTCTGGACATAATGAAAATAACGAGCAGCTCTCTTGGGGCTTGTTGAGATACACTCCTGCAACTCTGGACAAAAATGCAGCAACCCAGCTCTTGCATGCACACACAGACATACACACACTGCTAAATTACTTGGTTGTCACACCCATGTGCATATGCATTTGTGAGGGTGTACGGCTTGGTGTCTAGAGTGCATATGTAAGCTTTGTTTGTGCAAGAGTACGAGCTATATAGAGCAAGAGAGTGTGTTTATTTCTTTTTATATTTAGCCCGTCTTTATTGGGATCTCTTTTTGCCTAATTGGGCGCGTCCACACTTTGCCTAACCTCTATCTGGTTTTATGTGAATGCCGATTTATATGTTCCTTTGTGCATGTGTTTTACTGGACTGAGCCATGAATTGGTGTGCAATTATTTGCACTTGCACTTGCTGTGTGTTTGTATGTGTGCGTATGTGTGTGCGTGCGTGCTCGCTGCAGCGTGTGGTCAGTCTGTGGTTGCGGCAGTGGGAGGGACAGCAGGGCAGGCTGATAACAGAGTCTGAAGGGACCTCACATCCACCACCACTATTTTTACCAGGCCCAAAAGAGGAGTACGGCTTTTTGCAACACACTCAGAGAAAGACACACATATACACAGACACACACACACACAGACACACACACACACACACACACACAAGCAGTCTCACCAGAAAACAAGGCGCACAAATAGGTTTTGATATTTTTCATATTTAGCTCTGCCACACCAAGTTTTCTTTTTTTTTTTTTTTTTTTTTGCTGCTTGAAGTTGCAACACAAAGCTCAAGAGGGGGGTTCAGTCCGCTGCTAAGGTCACAAAGTAGAAAGAATATTTGGGAATTAAAGCTGCACGGATCAGTATCTTTCGATAATGGATGTAAATAGCATCCGAGCCCAATATTAGATAGTAATGCTGCTTTAAAATGAAGATTAATGACAAATAGATTGGAGAGTATGAGTCTCCATAAAGTTGCGTAAGTAATGAAGAACTGTAATTTTAAAGAAATAGAATGAAACCCACATCAAATAATCTCAGCAATGAGTACGAAAGGTCAGGGCCTAACTGTGTTTTAATAAACATGGTGTGAAAAACTGACTTTGCAAATGTTCACGAAGAAGGAAATGCATTCACCATGTCGGTCAGGCCTCAAGGATACACACACTGCGTTTTGGTGAGAAACACTAAATATAAACAGAAACTTTGTTTACCAGGAAAATCCACAGGGCCCCTTTAAACGTCTTAAACCTTCTTAAATTTAGTTCACTTGTAGACATTGTCAGTGTGTAGTTGTTGGATTTGAAAGATGGATGGGAGAAATCCTGAAATTTGCTGAACAAAAAAATGAGCGTGCACCAGGTCTCTGTGCTGCTGTCCTGTCATCTCCCATTCAGTTGAACTTGATCCAATCCCAGCATCTCCTCCCACACGGGGTGTAGTTCTGTACTCTGTCTTTGAGAGGAGGAACAGGGATGCAGAGTTTTCTATAAATATTCCGGTTTTCTTCATGCCGGGCTGGATTGAGCCGGTTGAGCTTCCCATGCAGGGACTTCCCAACCCAGTGGATGAGGTGTAGCTGCCGAGTGGAGGGAGAGGGAATGAAGACATGGGGCTGCGCTACCGACACTGGAACCAGTGCTGGCACTGGTGCTGCTACAAAACCAGCATTTTAATGAGCTGCCCTGTGCTTCTGAATGAGTCAACCAACGCCATAACTGGATGTAATAGTACTGAACACAAAGCAATCAACACAAAGTCTGCCAACAACCACTCTGAATCTCCTTTGGTTTGCAGGTTTCAACAGCGAGTAAGCAAAAAAACAGCCAAGTTAGACGATTCCGAGGAAAAGCCAGAAAGTTCCACGTCACCTCAGACATGACTGTAGTGGAGTGTAATGCCAGGTCAGATGACTTGATGACCACTGAGCCAGAATATACAGCCTTTATGTTAATACATCGTCCAAAGCTACATTTGGTGAAGACATTTCTTGTATCTCGTCACTTTTCCCCAAAATAAAACCCCCTCACTACTTGTGACGTCTTGGTTGTGTTTAAATGGCGACATTTCTTTGCCCTCGAAATGTTGTTCTTGGTTGCACTGTTGTGACTTCTTGAGGCCAGAACATGGCTGAATTTGCTGATTTAAGGCTTACCAAACTTATTGCAAGTCCAACAAATTTGCCCTGCACTAAGCACCAAAACAGAGACTATGGGACTGGTCCAATTTAGGTAATCAAGCTTATTGTAGTCTGTATTGAACCAACAGGGTGATACGACACTACTAGAATAATTTGCTTCTCCCTTGTCAAACATAAGATGTGTCAAGAGATCATTGTGTCAGTAAGTCAAATGTGTACAGATCTACGCTGGTTAGCTGTAACCTGGGAATCTGCCAAAACCGGTTGGCGCCAACTGTGAAACTACAGACACATTCTTTGATTTGTCAGTCACATGACATTTAGGGAAGTCAGTAAGAAGCTCAGCAAATATTTGCAGTGACTAGTTTAAGTGTGACTGATGATTTAGAACGTTTTTGACAGTGGGATCACTTGGATATGTTCAATACTCGGTTCGGGAATCGGTTCCAGCACTGGCTCCTTGTAGGTGGAAAAGTCCTTAGAGAGTGACAGCTAGAGGAAGAAGGACCCAGGGGTGTGGAAGCTGTTTGTATGAGCCAGTGGGTGTTGCCTGGGCGTGGAGACTGCAGGAGAAGAGAAGGGGCAGGCCGGGACTCAGTGGCCAGGCTTGGTGCTACGTGGTCGGCCTGGTTTTTCCCCACGTTTCCTTCCCTGCGCAGCGTAATGAATGGCTTCCTACTGGTCTGTGGCCGTGGCCCCGGCTTAAAGAGTATACTTACCAAGGCCCAGAATACACACCCCAGCCGGCCAGCCAGCCAGCCAGCCAGCCAGCCAGCCAGCCAGCCTGTGTCCTGGCCTCTGAACACTCCCAACCACCAGTCCACCTGCTACAAACTGGCTCAGTCACACACTGTCACATCAGCCACAGAGAAAAGAATGATTTCATCTTCAATGGGAAACATACGTTTTGAGAATTCTTCAATGTTTTCTCTCACCATTACATTCGCTGCATTCACTGCAGCTGTTTACGTATTGTTTGAAGTCACATATTTACGCCACAGGGGCCAGAGGTCAAGTGACAGGAAGGATGGTTACCTATGGCGGGTAGCGTGTTTCATGTGTGGTTAAAGGGTACTTCCCAGTGCCCAGCAGCTGTCTAGATTACTGTGCAGTATTAACATGCCTCTGGCTGTTTGACTCAACATTGTGTTTTCAAACATGATTTTTTTTTTTCGTGTTGATTTTGGAGAGACTGTCTCGAGAGCCACCCAGTCTGAAATGTGTGATTGTTTGAGACTGCCTGAGTCTCAAACAAGAGCCAACCAGGACAAAAACATGTACTCAAGGACGAGGTAAAGACTCAATTTCAGTGTGATTTGCAACTTTTGCCTCACTCTGGATATTCCCTGCACAGGATTTTGATGAATACTAAACTAAACATAGAAAGTATAAGTCTACATGCAGTGACTGTACAGTTACAAAAGAGGTTTGTGTCTGATCACAGTCATTGATGTCCAGTCTACAAAGTAGACTTTTCTCTCTCACAGATTAGCACCAGACTGTGACTGACTGGGATGTTTGTCTAGACTTTTTCCATCTTGTAAAAATCAGACACATCCTCACATATCTCATTATCAATGTTGATACTAGATGGCTTTTTAAACAGCTGCTTCACTCCTGCCACTGCTCACTTTCCCTCAAGAGTAATTAACCTGATGTTGTATTTAAAAAATATGCAAATGTGCATGAATGATGTTACTTGCTTGAAATGCAGTTGTGAAGTACTGGCAGTGTGGTCAAACATCTATTTTCTGCACCCAGTCATCCTGTCCAGCCGATCCTATCCCAGAATATATCGTGCATGATGCAGACTGACCCTGAAGGGCAGTCAGTCACAGGGAGAAATATAATATAGACAGCAAGCATATTGATACCTGCTGGCCTTTAGAGTGTCTGCACATCTTTAGACTGTGGGCATTCGGGGGAATCCACACTGATGGAGGGAGAGCACGCTCATATATAAATAATTGAATGATCGTTGATCGACATATACTGTATGAATTCAAGTGTATGTATATTTGTGTGTATGCAGGTGCTGTTTCTGCTGCGCTCCTACCAGACTGACTCACACAGACCCCTGCCAGCAGGAAATGGCATCAACGCAGCCCTTCGTCAGCGCATGTGGCTCGCCTCTCGGTAATCCTAGACACATGCGCGCGCACACACACACACACACACACACACACACACACACACACATACGCATGCACGCAGGCAAAGATAACCATCCCTCCCGCTCTTCCAACTGGCTCACCAGAAGAATAGCTCCTTGTCTCACCGTTCATCCCCTCCCCGGCTGTGTCCGCTTCATGTCCTGCCCAGGCTTCCATTTCAAAGAGACCGCTTGCTGTCCCATCCGCAGCCCCCTCCTCCTCCTCATCTCCCCCTTCTACCTCTGGCCCTCTCACCCAAGATCGAGGCCTCAAGATGGGGCACAGATTAGCCTGTGGGCCCCCTCCTGCCTGGCTGAGGTCAGGCCTGGGTCTCCAGTCTCTCCCCATGCTGCGGCCTGCACCAGATAGTACAGGGTCGCTGGGTTAGCAACACTGGCTCTGCTAGCTTCGCTTGGCTACACTGATGAGCCTTTATTAAGATGACGAGGTGAATTCTTGCTCACCAGAGCGCGCCCACCGTCTGTCCGTTTGATCATGCAGCACCGCAGAGCCCGGCGCCCAGATCTAAGGACAACACAGGTCAGAGCATCTCTGTTTTTGGAAAAAGAAAACCTCCTCTCTCTTCCAGAACACCACTAATTTGAAGCGGCCACCTTCCAAAAAGGATGGAATGCATTGTTCGTCTGCTCTGAGTCAGTGTTGGGTTTTGGCCTCACACCGTCTTTGCGTTGTGTCATTTTGGACTTTTTCTGGCTCCAAGAGGGTGTCAACGCTGTAAAGATGACTGCAGACACTCATGTAGCTTGCTACAGTTGACTTTGGCTTTGTGGTGGTACATGAGGCCCAGTACCAACCTATTAGAGCCTCTCCAGTGTATTGTTTGGATTGTGATCTAATGATTCATCTTCTTACAGCCTCTTTTATAATGTTACCTCACATTCATACACACATAAACACAGTCAACCCACTTCACAGGACTCATCCCTGCCCAAATCTGTTCTCACTTAAGCCACACACACACACACACACACACGCACACACACGCCCCTCTCTCTTCCCATGCTCTATCACGTGTATTGTGTATGTGTGTGAAGTGTGTAGAGGAGTGTGTCTTATTAATATCTGAGTGATGAAAACGTGACATCAAGCTCACACACTGTCTCCCTTGTTTTCACACACACACTTGTGGGCTTTCACAGTGCTGTGGTTAGACCCTGGATTGAACACACACACACACTTCACACTGCCCCCACATGCTGACTCGTTTACACACAAGTCATAGGTAGATATAACACATTTATGATAGCCCTCACAAATAACATAACAGAAATCACTCTATAATACACAATGACTGTTGTGAAACCAGAGTCTTCAGCTACGCAGTAAATCAATTATTGTGTGTCTGAGGAGGGAAGAAATAATTACAACTGTTTCCTCCTTTCCAGCCTTTGCTTGTGTATGTGTGTAAACTGTATGAGAATTAATGAAATCTGTGATCGTACAGCTGCGGGCATCTCATGTGATGGTCCCACACTCTGAGGGTTTAGGCTTTAAAGACTCACCAAAAATGAAAACACACACAAACAAACATCACTGTCCTATTGTGCATCTTCTGTTGTACAGAAATACTGTTGGCCAGCTGCTGGTACAGAAATACAGTGACTTTTTGTGTTAGAGGTTGACATTTAAATGACTCGTCTATTGTCCAAACACATGCAGTAACTAACAGGAATAATGCTGAAACCACCGGCCAAGTAGTTGATTGTTTTTATTTTAGATGATTTTACTTTTGTATTTATTTCATCTTTAATTAACAAGAGATGTTTCATTGTGATGAAAAATCCCTTTTTCCAACGGCCCTGCCCAGAGTATCTGGCAGACCTGTAACCATCAATTATAGGTAATGAAAATAAGGCTGATAAAATAAATATGCCACAAAATCTAATCTTGTACAAAATCTCATCTAAAAAATCTAAGACCAGAAGAATAACTGGCGCCAATCTAAAGCACTTAGCGGAACATCCAGATTCTAAAATAGTCCAAAACATCAGCAATCAGAAGTAAAATCATTAATTAACTGTCAGTCATTTAAAGTTTCTGCCTCCAGCTTCTCAAATGTGATGATTATCTGCTTTTTTCTCTTTTCTATTGTTGAAAGTGGAATGTTTTGGACTATTGCTCACAGATTTTAAAGACATAATCTTTGGCTTAGATCATTTTTTTCACTATTTTCCGGCATTCTGTCGACTCAATGATTGACCAGTTCAACATAAATAATAAACAGGTCACTTAATTATGAACATAATCCAGGACGGTTTGGCTGCTTCCAGAATCCGACTTGTCTGCTGTTTTGCTGTGATGAGACCAATCACCAGTCTGCACAGTGTGTGTCATGATGAATAATATAAGGAGTGATGTCTGAATTCCATCTAGCAGCTTCAGCCTCAGCGTTCTGGTGTGCACTGTCATGGCTTACCGGGTCACTTGAACAGAACAGAGCCATCGTCATGTTATTAGTTATTAGTAACACCTGTGTCTCTTCTACTATCACAAGTTCAGGTTTGACTGCTGGCACACACACAGTATGTAGAATGTAGACTGGGGGCATGTCACATGCATGCACAGCTTTAAATTAACACTGAGGTGTTTCTGATGTTACACTATGTCCGACCCATTTATATCAATGAGGGCAGAGTAAATAAGCTCACTGTTTGATACAGCTCAACAGCTGCACAAACTGCATCCTCCAGAGTGACTGTGCATGTGACTGAACGCCTCTCTGAAGCAGTCTCAGCATAAACATTAGGACCTTCATGAAGGGAGGATTTATTTATTAGTTCTAGCTACACGTACCCAATTAACTGGCAACCGAGTGTGGAAACATTTTTTTCAGCTCATGGTTTTCAATTATCTTGTGATATTATGATATTAATGTGATATTCATTTTCACATGCTTTATTTGATGGGTTTATTAGTATGTTCAACTCAACCCAACCTGATCTGAAATGAAATCGAAGACACACAAAGCTTATGATATACACCTAGCTGCACATAAATACACCTTGTATTGAGGCTCACTCAGATTGCACGCGAAACACTGGATCTTAAAAATATGGAATTTTATGTCAATGAAATATTGATAATAGTTGGTATCAAGAGATACAAACAGATGGTCCAGTGCATAAAACCTGTGGTTGAAAGCTCTGGGGAAAAAGCTAGTAAGTGTAAGTAAGTAAGAGTCAAAATGATTTTATTTAAGGTCAAGAATAAACTTTCATGCTCTTAAAGCACCCGATTTTACCGTCACAGTGATGAGCCTGAGGGACATGACCTCAGGCATAGAGATCCCCTTTATGCATCAAATCACGAAGATCAAAAGCAGAAGTGTCATTACAAATGTCCAATGACCCACATTCATCCATGATCTTACTTAGAAATAGACTGCAGGCTGCAGTGTTATCTCTTTACCTCGGGGTGGTTGAAGAACACTTAAGGGGTCGTTCACTATAAAAGGTTCTTAAGAATAAACTTAGTGTGTCTTTCTGAGGTCAAACTGATTTTCTTCAGTTCTCTGTGCTGCATCAAAGGCAAAGCTGATTATCTGAGGTTCATCAAAGAAACACCATTTTTGTTTTTTTTCCTCTCTATTCAGACAAAATAGCTGCGTGGTGACCAGAGGAGCCTTTCTGGATGTGTTGGTGTGCCTGTGTGGGCCCAAGATCAGTCTTTTTCATGGTGAGTAAATACTGTGGGGGTCGCTGCATTTGAGGGCCTGGAGCAGGACAGAAATACTACTCTTCTTCACTTTCTTATATATCAAGGAGAACCCCTGCACCCACATGGTCATGTCCATTTGGGTCACATGGTTACATGAGCTTCCATAACTATACTGTAGACAGATGAGACAGATGGCTTAAGATCACTATCCTGACCAATCAAGATGAAACAGTACTTGATGTTTTGAACACATACTAAAAATCACATATCTACCATCGTAAAATCCTGTGATTGGTCTGTTTTGCTTTCCCGTCACACACAGACCAAACCAGAGTTCACCTGGAAGCAGACTGAGACCTTTTCAGTTGTTTAGTCTGCACCAGATTGCAGCTGACATTTCTCACACGAGCCCAAACAAACTGAACTAACAGGCCAACACAGCAGAGGTCATGTGATCTGCACCAAACAAGCGTGGAAGGTCCCCAAGAGATGGAATAAGACAGGTCCTGTAACATCATCACAATGTTAGCTAAATGTTACGTTACACAGCTGCCCTTAAAATGGTCCTTTGAGTACAAAATACTCACAAAAGCGCGTCTTTATGGAGCACACTTACAGCTCAAGCTGCACTGCATTTTTAAAATATACCTTCAAAGATCTTTATGTACTTAAATTAAGTACAGTTAAGTAGAAAATTCACTGGACAAGAACTGATACATTTAGGGTAATAAGTAACCATACAATGATGTTTATGCTACTATTCAATAGTAGTTACACTAATATAAATACTACATATAATGAGGACTTCATAATGACTTTATTTTATTACATTAGTAGATTTTACTGTATATTGAAGTCTCATATCGAGTGGTAAACACCAGAATGTTGTTGATCTTGAATGCGGTTTTGAAAAAGTTTCTTTTCACCCTTGTTTTCCTCTTGATCGTGATTTAGATGCTCTTTTGCTGATGCCAGCCAGTTGCTGGGGAGTTTATCTGCTCAGTAAACAGCAACTGCATGCCCTCCATTTGCTGTGAATTTCTACTTCTGAACAGGCAACCCTGCAGTGTTTGCTGGCGAGGCTGTCCACTGCACTCTCCATTTAGACTGATTGTTGACAGAAGTCAGCTTCATGTCTCAGGCAGTTCAGAGAAGCCCCCTGAGGTGTGTGTGTGTGTGTGTCTGTGTACGTGGTGCGGTTGTGTGCACATGTGCGCAGGCCGGTGGGGGTCTCCGCAGTGGAGGAATGTGAAACTGAAGGCGAGCGATCTCTGACAGATGGTGGGATTGTGCCTATGACCCAGTTTGTGTTGGAGTGCTGTACAGAGAGGAAAAAAAGGGAGAGGCGGGGGAGGCACTTATGTTTTCGGTCGGCCATGTGCTGAACACATGTTCGTCTTGACAGTGGAAATACCGAGGATTTCTCAAAACAAGCCTGTAGATCGAGGACCCGGCCTGGCCTGACTTGGCTCTCCTCCTTACATAACTAAATAAGCTCCCTCTAGCTTCCACACCTCTAATGCTTCTCTATTATTATCATGAGTCTGTCTTTGGCTTCATTTCTCAGCCTCTCCGTGGTGGTGTGTGAGGCCTCCGTTGGTCTGTCTTTCTACTTCTTATTTCCAATCCCTCACCTTTTTTCCTCTCGTGTAATTGCACTTTTCAGACAAATCAGATGTTGAGTTAAAGAGCCACAGGTTGGGCGAGTTCACATGAAAGCAGCAGGCTCTTAAGAGGGCCTGGCACCAGGGGTAGAGGGGTGAACAATTGGCTTTTTCAATATTGCTTCTCTTTTTTCCCCTTTTAACTGGCACCCTGTATTAAGTTGGAACTTTGCATTTACCAGCCAGTTCCTCTCGGCTCTGAACACAGGTCTTTGTGCATGTTTGCCTTAGTGTGCGTTTGCACACATTTCTCTGCCCTGGCCCTTTGATCCATGCAGACTCATAAAAAAGCCCCCACTGTCCATTGCTTCATCTCAACCTCCGCCAGCCCTCTGTTTCTTTGCTTTCCAGCCATGCCAGTAAAAGGAGAAACGTTTGGTGAGAGGAAGGTGGAGGAAACGAGGAAAAAGGAGACGCAAATAAGTCGTGTTTCCATCAACGTATTTTTATGCGCTTTTTGTAGAACAAGGACCGATTTAGTCTTTTTTCTTGCATTAGGAAGACATTTCTTCATGGCCTTTACAGCCGCCATTAACGCTCTCAGTGTTCATACATGTATGGCATGTGAGTGTTGTATTAAGATAGCCTTTAAAATACCCAAACCTATCCTTTAAATTCAATCTGTCTCATAAAAAAGCATGTTACCATAATTAGACTTCTAGCAACTTTAGCACAAGAGATTGATGTTCATCTCTGACATCTTGGTAAGCCATGCAGTTCCATATTTGGACACTCATACCCATTTAACTTTTTGGGCTTTTTTGAGGCGGAATTATGCACCAACCGCTGCAAGAGAAGAAGTTTGTGTTCCTCCTCCTTCCATGAAATACTACAGTCCGCACATTACACCCTTTAGAACCATGGTTCCCAACTTGAGGTTCGGGACCCCAAAAAGGGTTGTGAGATACATCCGAGGGATGACGAAGAGAGAAAAACATTCTGCCTAAAACTGATTAAGTCTTTTCAGACTTTTCTCAGTTAATGCTGAATGATTTGACATTATCAGATCCACATGCAGGCTGTGACGACGGGTCACAAAAAGGCTTTGCTAGGTTTTAGAGCGTCACAAGCCAAAACAGTTCATATTTTGGCTCAGTAGAGCGCAGAGCTTCACTCTGCAGCTTTCCTTTGCTCTCCATTGTCCCTCCTGTCGATGCACTGCTTTTGTCATATAGTTTTTGGCCGACATTCTGCAATATTATTTAACAGTAATGTGGCCTGTAACGTAGTAAAACTTCTTCTTGAATTTAGGAATCTAACAGCTACTGTGGGTGACAGACAAGGTCGTCATTTTCTGGCTTGCTTTTATTTATAACACTTAGACACTTTTAGGACAACGAGCAGCTCATAAACACACCCGTATGTATATCTAGGGACCGAGCTTTTAGGGTAAATTAAAGGGAGGGACCTCAGCAAATTGTAAAGCTCCATCAGCATGAGAAGGAGGTCAGCTCTCTCACATTGTCACACACACACACACACACACACACACACACACGTAGCGTCTGGGGTTTGTTTTTCACAGTTTGGGTAATGATGGTGGAAGCTGATGTGAAATCCAGCTGTGTGCTTGCATGGGACAGCATGTGGAAGCTGAAGTTGTAGCTCGTCACAGTGAAGCGCCGTCACTGCCAGCTTTCAGCGGGCCATGGACGGTGCTAATGGAGGGCACACACACACAAACACACACATTTACATCAAATCCAGTTTTTGTGCTACATCAGTACAAACCAAACTCTTCATTTACTCAACATGACACACAAGCACACTTACAGATAATATCATCACCAGTGCTCAAGCATTGCACAACACGCTGGAACGTCACACGTGGTCTTTCACTCTGCGTCTGACTGTGTCCCAGTGACACCTCTTTAAAAGCACGGTGTTAAAATGCTGGTGTTATTGGAGTGGACTTGGCTGCTCGGTCACAGTTTAGTTTGGATTATGAAGTGTTCTCTGGACCATCGCTGGCCCTCCGGCCTCCATCAGCACCCATCCTACCTTAAAGCACCAACTGTAAGGTCGGACCAGGTTCATTTAAACCAGATGTCGTGGTTACATTTAGTTTCAATATTTGACCTGCTTCATATAAACCTTTACACAGGTTAGCTCAAATGTGCCCTGAACGTGGAACCCACAGATGCTATGAATCTAGTTCTCTAAAGAATGACTTCATGGAGAGTGTTTTCATTTTCCCACATGAGTTATTTACATGTTTGGTGGATCATCATCATAGACTTTCGAAATTCTGCAGTTCAACAGCTGCATCTCCATGTTGTATGTCTGTAACTTGATGTTATGGCTGGTTCCTTCAGGTCTCAGGTTTCTTCACTAAAGTATGACAACTGCACAGTGGAAATCAGCACAACCACTGACCAAAACCAAGCCTGACTTCCTTCCATGTTTTGATTCCAGGAAGGTTGTAGAGTGACCCTGATGCATACTTGTGCTTGTACTCGACGGGAGTGGTATGGTTAGCAATGACACTGGATCACACGTGTCAGCTTCCCTCTTCTCTCACTTTGTGGGACTAAAAATGTTGCCTGTGCATTGCAACACATCCCTGTAGACATGAATGTGACTGTCCACCATAGGCTTTGTAAACTTTGATTATTCTGTAAATCAATCAAATAGTAAATCAGTTCAGTTTCAATTCCAATAATCAGATGAAAAGATTTCTGTCGAGGTTTGACCAGAACGGGATTTTTTTTTGCCAACGTTCTTAGTAATCATTCCCAGTGGTAGTTTTAGCGAAATGCTACCGTCAACTTGCTAGCACACTGAAGTTAAGAAGGTAGAATATTTACCATGTTCACCATCTGAATTTAGCATTAATAGCATGCTAGTATTTGCTAATTAGCACTAAACACAAAGTGCAGCTGAGGCTGATGGGAATCTCATGAGTTGGCCACAAACCAAAGCAAAGTTGAAATAGTTTGTCAGTTTGTCACTTAACAGAAAGTTAATTTGGCATTTGAATTTTGATTATTGGGTATAGATTTCCAGTTTTACTTTGGTTTATTCGATGGTAAATTGAATATTTTTGACTTCTGGGCTGTTGAGAGGACAAAACAAACAATTTGAAGATGTGGCCTGGGCTCTGGAGAAACGGGATTTCCATTATTCTTGGAAGTGATTAGTGATGATTGATGACCAGCTGACCTTGCTATCCACAGAGCCACATTAGCATCCTCTTCATCCTCACACTTGGTTTTGGCCACGTCTTTAGAATTTTGGTACATCTGTGAAGCAGCATTTAGAGCGGTTACACGTAAACTCTCCTCTGAGGTCTGCACTAACATTTATTAACACACCAGCGTGAATGGTCTCAATGCTTTGCTCACATTATAATCCACTGAGCCAGGCCTCATCCAAGAGTATCCCGGAATATCAAACAATAATCACAACTTAATGGTGTCTGGACGCAGCCCAGCTGCAGGTTTGCTCACGGGCAGCATAAAGAGACACAAGTGCTGTAGACACAGATTAAAATAAACACAGCTGTGGGAGAACAATGGCTGTTTATGATCAGACATGAAAAATCACATTGAAATAGCCCTCATAGGAACGCCTTTCATTTGCTGAGGGAATGCCTGAGTACTCCCCCCTCCTCCACAGACTCTATTTTAATAGAGGCCATCATAAAAACAGCTTTGCATCCTGACTAATGATGTTTTTCCTCTTTCTCTTTCTTACTCTCTGATTGCCTCCCACATTTGCTCTTTTTCTTCTCTTTCCTTCACTTTTTGTTTTCTTTCTTTCGTTCTGCCTTTCTTTTTCTCTCTGTCTTTAATGAGTGCATTTGGAGTCAGTTGAAAAAAAGTATTTTTTGGGGGGGCCTCCTTGCTTCTTGATTTGCTTCCCTTTAATGTTTGTTTAAGCTCTGGCGGGTGTGCGAAGGTTTTGTGTATCTTTGTGTGAGAGTCAGGTATAAATCAGGACAGTTGAATGCATCAGTGTGTGACGAGCTATTGGCAGCGTGCTGTTCCTACAACTCTTTGACACACACACACACTCACACCCTCACACACACTCCATGTGTATCTCCTCCACCATGACAGACAGCCGTTTTCCCTTTGACACGCTCACATTCTCCTTCAGTCATCCTCCTCTGTCCGCTCCCTTCATCATCGGTGTCATTACTGTGCCCCTACCCCCCATTAAAACCATTAGGGTATGCTTATTTGGCCCAGGACCCCCCTTTGAGGATCAGGTTCCATAGTAACCTGGCCTGTCTCCACGGTAACCTGGCCCATCTCTTGAGGAATGCGGCATTTCCCGCTCTTTTGTCAGGCCACGTTTTGAGTGGCGCAGCAGGCCCAGATTGAGTTGCACCGGGTTTCATAAGTGTTCTGTGTGTGTGTGTGTGTGTGTGTGTGTGTGTGTGTGTGTGTGTGTGTGTGTGTGTGTGTGTGTGTGTGTGTGTGTGTGCGCGTGTGTGTGCGTGCGTGTGCGTGCGTGTGTGTGCGTGTGCTTACGTGCGTGTGTTAAACTAATTGAGTTGGCTGTCAAAGTAGGGTCTGTGTGGAGTCTTGGAGCAGTACTGTAGGGAGGAGCACAGCTTTAGAATGGCATTGGGTTACTCTATAGTTGCCCTGCCTCGGGATTATGCTTATATTTCAGAGGAAATGCATGTGTGTGTGCACGTGTGTGTTTATTTGCGTGTCCATCGCTCCCCGATGGTGTATGTTCACAGGTGGCTGCCTTGGCACAGCCGTGGGCATTTCCAAACAGACACTGACGCAGCCTTTCCTATAAAAGTCAAAATAGAAAGGAACAGAGGACGCTGGCTTCTTCAGGCTGGCCTGTTGTCTGCATCTGTTTGCTGCACAAAGGACTGTGTGTGTGTTTGTTTAGCTTGCAGAGACGTTGGACTGGATACATCTGCAGACATTAAGCCACCGGGAATATTTCAATAAACTTAGATGTTACAATTTTAGAAATACTTGGCAAGGCGTAATATAGTCAAGATGAGCTAAAACTGTGTTAATCCTCAGGGAAGATTCAGCTTCAGCAGGATTCAAAAGAAAATCACTGACTTTCAGATTTCTTTTGTAAACAGAGCAGAGAGCAGCGTAGTTTAAGATCTTTTCGGACATGGAATGCATAATCTATCTGTTAAAGTAATGGCTTTTTGGCATTCAGACGTAGTTCTCCATTACTCACAGTAAATGCTTCATGATGTCTTCATTCAAGCACTGTGGATTGAGCTGTACTGCTCAAGCAGTATTTGGCACCTGGTGCTTGAGGTAGCTCTGACAGTACTCAGGTGAGTAGGAAAACATGACATTGACAAGATATTAGTGTGTTACACCGATTTAGTTGCTCTCTTGCACCCATAAATGTAAGAGCCATGGCAGACCTTGGTGGCCAATCATGAACAGCCCCTAAACCTTTATCACATGTCTTTCCTCCGTCTCTGTCTGCCCTCTTTTCCTGTCATCTCTCTGCTGTTGCCTCTCTAACAAAGGCATACAATGTCCACAAATGTGGAAAAATGAGAAAATAAAAATGAGAAATGATGCTCATATAAAGAAGGCATTAAAACCCATTTTTCTAGACTGATCTGATCAGACTGCTCCTGAACAGCATAATGAATGAACTGCAGCTCATTTACAATATTTCATGATTTATTATAGTGATGTTGCTCATTATTAAATGACAAATTTATGACACGATGATTAGTATCAGCAGATGAGATAGCATATTAACGGATGGCAGTGTCTCTTGAAATAATTCTTGGCGTAGAGAGGAGATTTTAATAGAGCCGACATGTTTTCCATGCAGCTTCTCTAAGTTTGTTTCACACTGTTTTAAAAAAGGAGGCTTAAGATCAAATACTCAAATATTAGATTAGGTTTGTGTTGGTGTCCTCATTCCAAACTAGCACCACCCAGTTTCAATAATCAGCTGTAGGAAGATAACGTCCCTGAATGTGTGTCCTCATCCTATTTTGTCATCTAACATGAAGATTCATGTATTTGTCAGATTCAGAAGTCGGTGATCTCCGTCAGGAAGCTCTGTCCGTCCTCATGGCCTCAGACCTCCTCACCTCCGACACTTCCTCTACCTCCCTGGGGCCCGGCAGCACCCAGTACCTCCTCAGCCTGTCCCGGGTGGCCCTCAGTGCCAGCGTGGATATCCCCGAGCTCTGGGGGGGCCCTCAGCTCACGAGCCAGCTCCTGCAGAGTCTGCTGCGGTGCCCACAGTACGAGGTGAGGGAGCTGGCACTGGAGGGGGTCCTGAGGAGGCTGCAGGAGGAGGAAGAGGAAGAGGAAAAGAAGAGACCTGAGTGGCTGAACGAGACCACCCTGTCTAACCTGACCAGCCTTGCTCTTCATGAGACACACCCCCCATGTCTGGCCAAGGTGAGACCACACACACATACACACAGAAGCATTATAGGAGGTGCATTTGTTTGTTGTGTGTTTGTTGAGAGCCTGTGTGTGTGTCTGGCTGTTTTACGGATGTGAATGTGTGTGTGTGTGTCTGTGTGTGTGTATGATCCCTTGTGTAAGTCTGTGACAGGCCATAAGCAGCATAATTTCAGACTCCTGTCATCACACAATGATGAACCCTTACCAAAAAATATGTTTTTCCTATTCATCACAGTTTTTACAGAGCCACAGGGACTTTCGCCGCAAATTGATTAAATGTCCAAATCCATCTTGCAGAGGCTTGCGTGAGAGGCTAATCGGCCGCAGGGGGACACGCCAAGCACGCTGGCAGCGAGCTGACTGGCTAACTCTCAATCTAACTTACACACACTCATGAGAGGTTTTGTAAGCTTCCACTCTAACAAGTTTTGGAGGAGAAAATGCAGCCTATTTCCTGTTTGGGGACAGACGGTCTTATTTCAATGTGATCATAAAGCGAGGACAGGCAGCCTGCACATATGCTCTGTCCTGCTCTGTTACTCCTCCAGAGCTGACATGACTCAGCACTGCTGGGCCAGTCTGGCTGTATGTGAGTCTGCATGCAGCTGCAGACGTGTGTGTTTTATGTGTGTTGTGTTTTACCTTTTGGAGGCATTGCCATGTAGGTGTGTGTTTGGCTGTGCATTCTTCGCCAGGCACTGCTTTACAGGGCAGCCGTTAATGTTTAAAGTGTCAGCCTTGTTAAGTGGAGCCTCCCCTGCGCCAAGGACAAGCCAGCCCAATGGGCCAGTTTCCATAGCTCTCCCTGGACTCCAGTGAAGCATTCTGGGAGAGGAGCAGGAGCAGCAGTCGACCAAGGACATAGTGTTGGTCTGCTATTCTATCCAGTGATGATGCTTCCAGCGTCTGAAGAAAACTATCCTGTCATCTTCAGTCATTATTCATAACACATGTGTTAAAGGAATCTGCTGCATTAGAGGGCTCATAGGAAACAGGACAGATGGAAGTCTGCACGGCTCTGAAACTGTGACTCTCTCAAACTTTACAGAATATTCAGTACATATCAGTGAAGCAAAGATAAAAAGGCTTATTCAGCACCCTATACTGCTGTTTTTAGGGTTTTTTGGGTTTGTGTACTTTATTCTAAATTGTTAAATTTCCATGCCCATTTGCTAGAGATACACAGAAGCAGTCCCTTTAGTCCCTGTCGACAAAATGAAATTATTATTGAAATGAAAAACAAATTAGGAAATGACACAGGGGGATCGGTCCCAACTCACACTTTGACTGCATTTGCCAGCAGTCAAGTGGCTTCTGGTTGTGTGACACGTAACTGCTCAACACGCTGACATGAATGCAAATACATGGAGATGCTTTGTTGGTTTTATTTTATTTCCCCCTAAAGTAAAGTTATTACAAGTGTGCATCAGTGAGGGTATGAAGTTAACTGGGTGTTGTCTTGTTTCAGACCTGGATGTGCTTGCTGACTACCTGGCAGCATATGATGGTGCACTTTAGTACTCAAGACAGACCCGTGAAATCAAAGCTTAACCAATGGAAAGTGCTTCTAGACAAACATGCAGATTTGCAGCGTCTAGTCTGTTTTTAATGTCTGTTTCTTGAAAGTTTGGAGTTTGTGTTCTTCTGAGTCTTTTCCCTCAAAGAAGTCAGTCATCCTGTGGTTTTGTGAGTCACAGCAGCTACTGTATGAATTTGTATGGAGCCATGGTTTGAGGAGCAGGTGATCTCCTCACATCACTCTGCTCTGAAAAAGTTTTTCTTTTACACACACGATAGCCAGTTTGGGGTTTTGGATTCGTTCTGATTTTTTTGACATTTAAATAAAAGACATGTAGTGACATTTCAGCTGGCAGTCTTGCTCTGTTTGGTTGAAATCTGTCAGGGTTTGGCTCAGGATCCACTTTTGCCAAGGATGCCAGAAAATACCAGAGAAAAGCAGCGATGCCTTGAGGCTGCAATGGCTAAAAAGACAGAAAGAATAAGAGCTAGATAACACCACAGTGCAAGCTGGGTAGAGTGTAATGTTTATTAAGGGGTTTGTGTGTGTCTGTTCATGCAGGGTGGGCGTCACTGTTTATTTGCATGTTACGGCTATGGAAGTCTGTACGCCTGAGTTGGCATGTTTTCCTGTGACTGTGTATATTTGAGTATGTGGGCAGTCGAGTGTGTTGCAAGACAGGAGCTCATTAAAGCTGCCTGTAAAAGTCAGAAGCAGCAGAGACGGTCAGACCAGCTGGGTTGGAGCTAAGAGTTGAATACCTGGCAGACAGACGGGTGGATGAACAGTGAAAAACACACAGGCAGTAGCCGGGATTTAAACTGTGCGTGTTTTCAGTCACGCAGTAAATGTGGTAGCCAAAAGGATAATGACACTAGCTTGGCTTTACTGGCCCAGTGATTGATTTACTCTCACTGGAGTTGCCAATGGACTCCGTGAAGTATTATCTGAAAAATGCACTGTATGTCCACCAACCTCACTGACAGGTGTAGAGAGCTGCTGTGGTTGTTTGGCTCTACGTGTTGGTGCATCAGGATGTTTCCAAATGACTTGTCTCCAGCAGTATGAAATGTGGATAACATCAGCTGCGTGTGCACACTGTGTACTATTGTTAAGAGTTTTCTGGAGCCAGTGTTTTTGCACTGTGCTTAAAGTGTGTGTGGCAGTGAAAAAAACAAAGTGAAAGCACAGCATTGACATGATATCACATCATACAGTACAGTTGTTACAGAAATCCTTTTAGAAAGCATCTGGCATTCATTTAGATAAGTGTGTTTCTGGTCACCTCACATATAAGTCTAATATTCACTCTCCTTTTGGCTCCATTCTGAGAAAAATGTCTGCCTCTTAAGCTGCTAAACTCCACTATGTTTCACTAGCTAGTGGTTAGCTCTAGCTTTGTCTGTCTCAGAACATCCGAGGAGCAGTGAGGAGGTCTACCGTGCTACCTTGTCTTTTTCCTGCTCACATGCACAAATATAAACACACACACAGATGCTTACACACCGACACTGCATGCACCCGCTCGTCCTGCTCTCCACCCACACAGATCCTATAAAGCAAGCTTTATTTTAAAGCTCTAATAACAGGTTGGGCCCTTGAAAGAAATAATAATCATTGAGATATGCAGGAGGAATGTCAACATGTGTTCTCGGCTGGATGTGTGTTTTTAACGGGGGTCTCACGCAGTGGAAAACTAGTCTTTTCCTCCTCTGACTCGGTCAGCTGCCTCCCTCTCTGGAGGAGTGACCGGGCAAAGAAAACAGCATTGAAAGGATGCAGAGGAGGGGGACGCGGCGAGGGGTGAGGGAAGCAGAAAATCAAGTTTAGGAGGTTAAGCTGAATGGATGTGACAAGAAGAGGAACGGCAGAACACATTTCTGCGTGAATGAAAGAGGGAGATACAGATGAAAGCTGGGATGTGTCTGCAGTTCTGCACATCTTTGTGTGCTTGCATGCGCTTGTGCATCCATATACATGTATGTGTGAAAGAGAGAGCAAGGCAGCTGTGTACCCGTGGTTAGGGTGTGCATAGGGAGGATCTGACCGGTGTGGTAAAAATACCCTCGGGGCAACTTGCCAGCTGCACTGCAGAGAGGACACGAAAGCTGTGTTGATGGATGGCCCTGAGCAACTTCCCTCACCAGTAGCTCCAAATGTGTGTGTGTGTGTGTGTGTGTGTGTGTGTGTGTGTGTGTGTGTGTGTGTGTGTGTGTGTGTGTGTGTGTGTGTGTGTGTGTGTGTGAGAGAGAGAGAGATGAAGGTGAAAATGAGTGACTCCATTAATATCTTATTTCTCACTCCTGTGACAACCTGTGTGTCTCTTCCTCCTCTCAGGTCCTCACCGTGTTGTCTGTGTTGAGCTCCAGCGGTGAGCTCCAGTGGAGGGACAGTGGAAAGACTTTGTCCCAGGGGGACGTCCTGCTGCACCTTCTTGCTCTGGCTCACAAATCTGCTCACAGGTTAGAGAATATGCAGAAATGTGTGCAACTCATCTTTAACATCATCCTAAAGTCATCTTAATGTGATGCACCGTTTGGGCCAAATAAAGGAGTTATTCAATCGTTTCAGCAGGTGGAGTTTACATGCTGTACAGTGTGTTAATCTAGGACACTTAAATGGGTATGGTCACCAGTAGCACTGAAGGATTTGAAGAAATCACCATAAAATTGGTTGTCTTTTACAGTTACAAACTATCAAATCACAGTCTGGCTCAGTTTGTATAGATATGACATAAGTGCTTAAAACTTAGAGTGTTTCACAGCTTTGTGAAACAGTCATGAAACTTGAAAACACATCAGCATTTCCATTTAATTTTGAAAGTTTTTGCCTCTGATCCACTGTCAGGGGACCAACAGAGAGAGTGACTTTGCCATCCTCAGAGCCCTGCCAGTAACATGGCAAAAAATTCTGAAAAAGAAGTGTGGCTGCATTGAAAATATAATGTTTCCCATTTTCTGGGTCTTCTACAGCATTTTAATCTAAACATCTTGTACATGGGCCCTGTTTACTGTGCACCATAGCATACAACAGGCCTTTACCTGTAACTTTAATTCATTTCAAGGTAAATACTGGAAAGGTTAGGCAACTGTGAGTCCAAAACACTTGCTCCCTCCTGAAAACTTCCTGTCAAAACAGTCCCTAAGCAATCCCAGCCGAGCTTTTAGCTGTGATGGATGGAAGAGTCATGAATGTAGTGCAGGTCAGAATGCAACCACACACTCCTCCTCCTCCATTTCCCTGTTTTTTCTGGCTACCTCCACTTGTGAAAGAGCCCTCACGCTGCTGTGGCAGGCTGGCTGTCAAGCCTTCATTCAGAGTTCCTGGAGGGGGGGCCATTCAGGTTCACTGGCTGCACCTTAACCCTGCACCAGGGCACACCTGGACTTAACGGGCCCCTTTCTGCGTGGGTGTTTGTGTGGTTGCTTATGCATTGTTGCAGTATTTGGATAACCAAATTGCCCACCAGCCTCAGAGACCGATGGCTTTTAAAAATAAAAAGTAAATCTTTGCTAAGGTGCAGGAAGCATGAATGTATCCAAACTGACAGAAGAGATATCAACACATTTAGATACACGTATGATCTGAATGTACATACGGTGCTCAGATGAAGGTCTGATAGACTGAAAGCTCAAAATGAAGTGAAACACAGCAAAGATCTACAGTAAGGTGTGGAAATCTCTTTTATCCAAAATAAAAAAGAAATGCAAACATGGATGGAAGCTGATATTTGTGCTCTCAAAGGCAGCGGAACATTATTCCTACATTAGATTACTCACACCTGTCCGGCTCAAACCATTATTTTTGTCAGAGTTCACAAGAGCCTCTTGAGTCACAGGCCCCCTCTTACCACAGACTGATTTGGCACATACTGTTCCAGTATTTGTGTGTGTGCGTGTACTGTAAGCCCTTTGACATGCATTGACAGACACACACACCTTCCTTGACAAGCCACTGCTGTACTTTTCTCACCCCGACAAGAGAATACAGGCTTGAATAAGGATTGGATTACAAAGGCTTTTAGCCCTGTGAAGCCTTTTCCTGGCCGCAATCTTGGACCTGGGGATCCACTTTCCCCTTGGAGTGGCCCCAGGGTTATGATTAGAGCCGGGGAGGGATGGGATTGGGTTGCTGGCTGCCCTTGTCTGCCGTGTGATTGAATGGCACTTGGTCTATTGTGATCCATAATGTAGTGGTGAGTACCAGCACACTTCTTTTGTGGATTGTAAGCCAATACAGTTGAGTGATGTGTGTGTAGTTGGTGGTGCTGGAGTGTTACGTGTGTAATGGTTTCCACAGAAAGACCCGAGGAGCACATTATCATTTTCAGACACGGTCGCTGCACTGATAAGTAAAATTAAAGGGCTGGCTCACCCAAACATGTACTCTCTCACTGAGAAACCTCAGAAATGTCCACAGAGGAGGGGGTCCCTCTTCCTGGACAGACATTAAAAATAAGCTAACCAACTTTGGAAGCTGGTATCAGGTGTTTGATTTTGTGTTTCAGTGTGGAGCTCCACTGCGCTGCCCTGACCCTGCTCTCTCAGCTGGTGGTTCAAATGGTGAACTCTAACCCTCAGGTAAAGACTGACTGTGCTAATAATCTCTCAGCCTTGGGTTGAAATTCCAATTCACAAATGCTCTTGGAGAAGATGTTTGTTGTTGCTGCCACCCTTCAGCCCAATGCTGTTTTGTAACTGTGCCTTGTAGCTTAGCATACAGCTTACTAAGCTTGCTACAGGGCAAGTTCTGCTATCACCCTTTTTTGATTTTAAAATTTAAGTTTTGATAATTCATTTAACTGTAATTGTTGCGGACTTATTTGCTAGCAATCATTGCTGCCGGTGGTCATGTCAGCCAGTTTTCTTCCTTGCAAGTAGTGATTGAATACAAACATAGTGTATGTTGCTTAAGAAACTTCTGTAAAACTTACTGTGTTTTTTTTTTATGTGATCCATCTGTCATCCAGGGTGCGATTGCATTGGCTTGTTTATCTCAGTGGGGGGCGCTGGTGTGCTCATGCTGCAGCGAGGAGCAGCCAGTGGAGGTGAAGCTGACAGCTGCCAAGGTGCTGGTCAACTGTACAGCCACTGTGCTGAGCAGCCCTCATCTGCCACTGGGTGAGCCTCGGTTATGTAACCGCTGAGGAAATGTTTACCTGCCAGGCAGTCAACATAAACACTTTGATGTCAACAGAAAAAGTCAAATATGTGTTGCAAAAAATAAGGATTTTTCTGAAGTCTTTATTTTCTGAAACCTATCAAAGGACAAGAAATCTTTTTGTGGATCAGAAATGCAGAGCTCAAGTAAAGAACTGTGTGTTATCTACCTGTGCATGCGTGTGTGTGTGTGTGTGTGTGTGTGTGTGTGTGTGTGTGTGTGTGTGTGTGTGTGTGTGTGTGTGTGTGTGTGTGTGTGTCAGGTCTGTCCACTACAGTCTCTCTGTGGAGGAGTCTGTTTACGCTGCTGCAGGATGAAGACCAGGAGGTCCGAGATTCAGCCTCTGACTTCATCTGTGTACCAGCACCTCTGCTCAGTGCAGGTACATACACACACAATTATGCATAAATATGCTGTTGCTATCTAATACTGTACAGCATACCTGCGCAGCACATGTACACATCCATGATTAAGTATGTTATACACATTTGCCTGCTTGGGATTTACATGCACACTCCCTCAAACACATACACAATATGGCCAAAAGTCAGAAGACACCTGACCATAACATGAGCCTGTTGGTCATCCCATTCTAAATCCATGGACAGTAATATGGACTTGGACCCGGTTTTACTGCTGTTATAGCAGTTCAGTTCAAGATGTTCTGTGGGAGTTTTATGCCCATTTCATCCAAAGAGCGTACGTGAGATCGGGCACTGATTGGGTGGAAGCACCCAAAGTGCTAAAATGTCCTTGTATCTTATTGCATTAAGAAGACCCGTCACTGGAAGTAAGGGGCAGAGTCCAAACCCTGAAAAACAGCCCTAGACCATTACCCTTCATCCACCAAACTCTGATTCATCCATCCATCAGGCTGCAAGATGGTAAAGCATGAGTCATCGTTCCAAAGAACATGTTTACACTGCTCCGGAGTCCCGTTGTGGCGTGCTTTACAACACTCCAGCCGACACTTGGCATCACACACGGTGATGTGACGCTTGTGTGCAGCTGCTGGGCCATGACTGCTTGACAGTGAGATGACAGTGAAATCCATTTCATGGCGCACAGTTTGTGTGCTGATCCTTACAGAGGCAGTTTGGAGCTGCAGTGAGTGATGCAACAGATGATAGGTGATTTTTATGAGCTATGTGCTTCAGCACTCCTTGCCCCAGCTCTGTGAATTTGCATGGTCTACCACTTTTTGGCTGAAAAACTTCACAAACAGACTTGTGGCAAAGGTGGCATCCTTTGACAGCATCACATGTAAAGTCACTGAGCTGTTTGTTTCTTATTCTAAATTCTAAAGGTTAGTCTATGGAGATTTCCTGGCTATGTGCTGGATTTTATGCACCTGTTAGCAATGGGTGTGGCTGAAACACCTGAACAATAATTAGTGGGAACGTCTACTGACTAGTTGCCATATAGTGTTCAAAGCAGTGTAAAACACCAGTGATAATGCACACGTACTGAAATGTACACATGCGACCGTCCATCTGTATAAACAGACGCACATAAAAACGCCACAAACACATGCTGGTGATAAAAAGGGTTGATGACATCATTTCGTGCGAAGAGTTGGGGATCATTCCAGGAATGAAGGGCGCTAATTCTAGTTTGGCAGTTGGGACGCGAGAGTAAAAAGTGTGTGTGTGTGGTTGTGTGTCATTGTTTTGGGAATGTTTGTGGTCTGTTTTCTGAAGAATCGTATGATGGCAAGCCTTACCAGACGCCTCAAGTATACACACAGTAATGACAGTCTTATCCCTATTTAAGCGCTCTCCCAATTCTGTCTCACACACACCGTCAGGGGACTGACAGCTGCCAGCTCTCAAGTGCCCCCCCCAAAAAAAACAGCCGCAGTGCGACTTCCTGTCCTCACAACACTCACTTCCTTTATTTTCCCAGCTTTCCTCCAGGAGCCACCCTTATTGTGTCTGTCGCCACTGATAGTATCTCATCTCATAACATAACACAAGACAGCAAAAACATGTCCTCAAAAGTCTCTGCGGCCCATCATGGCAACGCTGTTTATGATGGCAGGATGGAGTCATGGGGGAAGACTCAACTCCAACACTGATTATTTTAGCTCAAATGGACGTTCCCTGTTTTAACTGACCACAGTTTTATTTTATTTACCGTCCATTTAAGACAACTGAGAAAAATCCCGACTTTTCCTTTAAAGGCAGTGTGCATTTCATCATCTGAAGTTCCAGGAAACCCATTTAAAATTCCTGAAAGTGTTTGGATACCAGGATTTTATCCAAAAGCAATGTGTGTGTGTGGATTTGTGAGTTCTATATGTGTTTATGTACATAAGGCCAGACAGGGTCAGATAAGCTACCAGCTGAAAATCAGATAGGCGCTCAACAGCATGACTAAGATGGAGAAGTTTTCTCTAGAACAGGAAGAGAACACAATAGGCATAATTACAGAGTGGGTGTCCTTATGCCTGTGTGTGTGTGTGTGTGTGTGTGTGTGTGTGTGTGTGTGCGTGGGTTTGTGTGTGATGAAACAAGAGTGGGGTACCTCCTTTGTCTATCCATATTCACTACCCATTTGTAGATTACTGTGTGTGTGTGGGAGGCAGAGAGTGTGTTACTTTGTCTCCATTCTGTTGTGTGACTTCACTCTTTAGCCAAGGCGCTCGAAACCTACTCTAACCTACGAGATGGTCACGACAGTTGCGCTGAATTCCTGTTTTATTTTAGCATGTGTCGTAAGCACAGCAGGAATGTAGCACGCAACACCGAAAGGAGAAATGAGGCGGTAAATTGGTAATGCTGTATCAAATGAATGAGTGACTTGGCCAGAAAAGTTGCATTCCTCACGTTAATGAAAAACAACAGAAAAACCCAAAAGAAATCACATCCCATTGACTGTAAGAAAACAAAACCTTCAATTGGGGAAATATGTCATCTTTCTACTTTGAAAGCTTGAGCTTAAGTGATGTTTCTAAAATTAAATGTAGGGCAGTGAGCTGGGAGGACATTTTGATGCTCGGGGAGCTGCAGCGTTTAATGAAGTCATCAGAGCTACATGACGCCACTCACTGCTGTCAGAGAGAACATTTCGCTGTGTCTAACTGTGTCAGCGCGTTAATGCAGGTGAGATTCTGATCACAGCCCTGCGTCCAGTCTCATGGGACGTTGTGTGAAACTTTAATAAAACAGGATGCAGTCATTAGCGAGCAAACTGTGTTCACCAACAACAGTTCTGTGAAGTACACTCATGCATTTATACAGTCGTGTGTTCATGACAAATTTCAGAAGGCTTTTTCAGGAGCTGCAGCACAGACTGTATAAACCATGGACGTGGCCTCTGTGACGTCACCTACAGGCTTCAGAAGAGCCATTGTGAAGCTCAGTGACAGGTGGAGCATGGGTGGAGCTGAGGATGCTCCACTGAAGCCTGGTTGCTGAAACCCAGTGGCTATGCCCATAATTGTGCTTAACTTAAAACCTTAATTTAAACGAGTGACTTATATAACAATACAGCCGCGTACAGTTGTCATCAACGGGGAATCAGCTGTAGAGACCAAAACCATTTCTGTACCAGGCTGTAAACATGCTTGTTTCTGCTGTAAAGTTAGCCAGTTGGGTACTACTCACTTTTACAGCCAACCTCAAGTGGCCGTTTTAGGAACTGCATTTTCTGGCACTTTTTGCCGTCGGCTTCATTTTTCAGCGCTGGAGGTTGCTGCTTAAGCTCGAGTGACACACTGTTAAAATGGTAAAGTTATCGACTACCATGGCAGAGACCTGGAGTTTGATTCCAGCAGTGATACCTTTGACTTGGTGACCTGCATAATATCTCTTGTCAGCAGATTGACTCCCTGCTGTCAGGAAATAGAAATGGAATAGTCCAGCATGCTATTCCACACCATAGCTATATGCAATGCTGTGCCAGTGGAAAAACAGCATTACTGTGTGCCTGTGTGTGTGTGTGTGTGTGTGTGTGTGTGTGTGTGTGTGTGTGTGTGCGCGTGTGTGCGTGCGTGCGTGCGTGCGTGCGTGCGTGCGTGCGTGCGTGCGTGCGTGCGTGCGCGCGCGCGCATGTGCGTGTGTCTGTAATGTGTGTGTTTTATGACCTACCGTTGCCGAGTCAAGTATCTGAGGTGTTAGCTGCTTCAGATGGAGGTGTTGACTCCTGGCCCTTTGATATGGAGGACAGGCAGAGATGTGGGAACATAGGTAGCCTCTGCAACACACACACACACACACACACAAATGCAAAACACTCACCCCCCTTTAGAAAGGACAGAAATTTAGATTGTAAATGTGCTTTGAATGTTTGAACTTGCTGTTTTGTGGCTGGTAATATTCTTGCTGGACAGTGTAGATTACATTTAAAGCAAATAATAAGCTTGTTGACAATGTGCTTATATAGTCAGTATTTGCTACAACCATTTAAATAATAGTTTGGCCTCATTGTTATGCCTTTTGGCTATCTTATCCAAAGTTAGATGGGAAGATAATTAACACTCTCGTGTAGGGAGACGGCAAGCACGGCTCATCACTCTGCTCATTTCACTGTGTCACTGGACAAATCCTTAAATAACACGTATTCTTTCATCTTTGAGCAAGAGTAGGACTTGCCTGTAACAAAGGGAGTGAAATGTTTTTGTTGCACGTAAAATAGTTGAATTTTTCTGTTTTCTGACAAACTGACAAATCTGTCCTTAGACTTTAGAGCAGGTACAGTCCCTGTGAAGTGTGTGTGGGAGAGAAATTTGTGCTGATTCACATCAGGTTAGCTGAAGCTCTTCTTTCCAGAGCTGTGAACCACAGTGGAGCCATTGTCTTGGACAGGAAGAGTAAATCTAATTTAACCCAATCCCACCCTCCAACACCCCCACCCCCACCAGCATCACCACCACCTACCAAATACCTCCAGACTAATTGGGTCTGAAATCAAACTCCGCTCAGCCTTGCTGGACCTCCAGCACTGTGACAGAGTCGGGGCAGGAACAGTGGGATCACTTGATGTGTGTGTGTGATGTGTGTCAGAGCATTGATTGAATTCTGATCCTTCTGTCATTCTGTAAAGCTTGAGTTGTTTTGATCCCCCTGTCCTTCTAGAGTGGAGTAGAGTTGACCTCTCTTAAAGCATGCAGTCGTGGCCTCACGCTCACATGCGGACATGGCTGCGTTTTCTAGGCCATTCTCAGTGAACCATTACCAACCAGCTCGCCCAGAGTAACCTACTTTGCTTACTGTAAAGCCAACAAATGCCTGTGCAGAATCTGCCATTCATGTGTCCTTTCCCCCAGTTCATTCATTCACAGTGGATGACGCAGATGAACGGAAGCGAGCGACCTGACAGTGCTGAAGGACACTCATTAAACAGACCATGTCCCATTTTAGCGCAACACTCACTCAACCATTAAACCTGGTTTTATGTTAGTTTGTGTTGGATGAATCGCAGACAGCAGAAGTGTTTTGTGAGACTAATTTGAGAAGAAACAGTAAAGTACACAGACGCCGGAGGCACTTGTTGCTTCAAGAGAATTACCCAACTTTTGATTTGCGGCTTTAACCTTTACTTTTGGAATAAATAAGCTATAATTTCACCGTCCAGTGAAAACACAGAAACAGAAATGTCATTTTTTCTGCTTTCACCATCTTTGACCAAAAACGCAATGTGGGGAATGAGTTTTTAATGATTTAGTGGGTGGTGTGAAATGAAGTCACATGTCTGCAGTGATGACTGGTGTCCGCAGGCTGTGTTGAAGTGTGTGCACATTGTATTCATTGCAGTCTGCAGCAGTGGGATGGGATGTGTTTTGATATAATTCACAATGAATCAGGGAATGTCAAGGAAGAGGAAGAAAATCCTTCCGAGAAGTTTGCAGTAGAATGTGTCGTAGAAGTAAATCCTTGCACTCACTCTGGTCCTTTATCGAAGCTAATTTACCATGAAAATCCATCACTGATGCACCTTGTGAGACAACAGAAAACACTCCTCTTCCTCCATATCATCACTCTTCGTCTCATCGCCTCTCGCACACCAGGTGCCAAATCTGGACATCTTGTCTTTCTGTAAATGTGCTGTCTGAATTCAGCCATAAGGATCATTTATGTAGAGGACACCTATGCCTGAATGACAAAAGGACGTTTCTTTTAAAGGGGCACTCCACCCACTTCACACAGGAAGTTTACTCATCATGAGGAGTACTACTCCACCTGTGGATCTGGAGGAGCTTTCCAAAGTGTAAAAATATAACCCTAATGATGTCATTAAGGGCTGTCTTAATAAAAGTTGCTATTGAGTTGCTTTCTGGGAATTGCAGGGTCCAAGTCAGGACATCTTGGTACTCTTTGCTGTTTGGTTGGATTGACTGCAGGTGAGGGTGGAGCCTCCATAGATGGAGAGGAGCACTTCTTGGCTGTTGGTGTTGTTGTTGTTGTTGTTGCTCTTGGTCTCTGTTTCTCGTCAGCCACCAGAGGAAGTTGAGGCTGTAAAGTGTGTGTTTTTATTTCACACCTCTCTCTCTATCTCGCACCTATGCTTCCTGGTGTCTCGGCTCCACTGGAGCGTCTGCGGCAGACACTCCCTGTGTCCTGTGTGATGAAGGAAGCCTTCCTCTGAGCATTTGTGAAGATCATTGTTGTGGGTGTTTTGCTGTCTTGTCGTCACACACACAAACACACACCCACACCCACACCCACACCCACACCCATGCACCCCTCCATCGTCTGATCACAGATGAAGTCCTGCGTATAGATCTTTGCTGTTGGACAGACGGTCTTTGTCCAGGCTGTATGGATTAAGGACGTGACTGGTGTCAGCAGCTTAAAGCCCTCAGGTGGGGTGGGTGTAGTTGAAGCAGTAATTTAAAGAGGGGCTTCGAACCCAAATCCCTCAGATGTGGGTGGCTGAGCAGAGGAATTACATCCCAATACAGTGAACATGATGACACCAGCGAGTGGAAGAGTGGGGCGGAAGCGCTTTCTCTCATTTCACTGTCCTGACAGCCTGCCGACAGCCCCCACCCACCCCCTTTCCTCCCACTCCTCCTCCGCTCAGTGGGACATCTAACACCCCCCAGCTGCAGAGGCTCAGTGAGGATTTACTGAACAGCGATGGTCTCTTCACTCTCTTAATTTAATTCAGGGACTTTAATGACACGACTGTTGATGAGACACAACGAGGCTGCAGCCAAAAACCAGATAACAGATTATACAGACAGACAATATTGTTGTTTGATATTGTGCTGCTATCCAATGGTTTATGAACACACAAGTTCACAATTTAGCACACTCAGTCGCACAAACAAATTCCTTTACTAGTAAACATGGACAGATCCCATCATTCTGCGAGTCTGGGTATATGAAATTAAAACACATGTGAAGCAAAAGACAGTGAAACGATGCATGTATATGATACATTAAGATAAGCCTGCAGAAATGGGAAGGAAATGAGTTGGTACAATGCAATGTTAGATTTGTTTTACACGAGATAGCATGTGTTGTTTTTTGTTGTTTGGATGTTGGGTTGCAGGAACGTTGCGGGAATGTCTTCACAAGTATTGGATGGCTTGCCGTGACATTTGGTCCAGATATTCATGTTTTTTTTTGTCCTGTGTCCTCATCAGGTCAGTATTTGAATTTATCAAACACTGCGGTCTCTGATGCAGTACCTGCAGTAGTAATGGCAGTCCCATCAACCCCAGCTGCACTTTGTATTTAGTGTAAGTATCAAATGTTAGCATTTAGTTCAATACTCATACAGAGTTTCATTTCATTCTTTAGCGTGTGTGATCACACTATATAGTCAAAACCTGCTATGAATTAGCATGTAGTACAGGACTGGGGCACAGCTTTTGGTTACAGCCGAAGTCTGGAACCAAACACTGTCATGTGAAGCTGTCAGGCTTCAGAAGCTGGAAACAGTTCACGTCCACCAACCCACAATCTTTATCAATCATCAACAATCATTTGGGACGCAATGAATAAAAAAGGATCCAGGTTAGTAAAACAAAGGTCAGCCAGTGTTGGAGGAGGGGTTCTGTGGACAGAGCGAGTTAAAGAGCTGCTAGTCGAGACTGAAAACCCTGCAGAAGCTCAGAATGGTACAACTGTTATACTGTTTCCACAAGTGGCACAAGGTTAAGTTTTTCCCTCACACCCCTGCCCTGCCCAGCTCAAATGTACTACAAGAGTGCCAGTGGATAGAGTGTGTGCCAGTGGATGCCAACTGCACGACACACACACACACACACACACACACACACACACACACACACACACACACACACACACACACACACACACACACGCGCGGCCTCACCCCATCTTACTCAAACCCATTCATTCAACAGCTGGCACTGATATTGTCATTTGCAGAGAAAAGACATGTCTGACATAAACTCACACAGTCTCCCAATGCAAACAATACCTGCTTAGGACTAAACTCATGCCAGCACACACACACTCATATGCACACACGCAACACATGGCGGTCACAGCATGAAAGACAATCCCCTTGAGAAAAGGAGCATTTTGCGCCCAAAGCTCGAGGAGGGAAATCACGTTAAGCGATGTGTGAAACCTCCGTAGAAAAGGAGATAAATTGAATGCAGCTAAAATTTCCTATTATGTTCCTATTATGGGGGCTGTAAAGGGTTGACATCAGAGGCAGAGCTGTCCCAGAGAGAGGCGGCTTCTTGGTAAAGAAAGGAATTTGTCACTCAAGCTCCTAAACTCTTAAATCTCCTCTAATACGGTACAATCAACAGCCTCTAATGTTCACAGGCCGGGTTTCCCTCTCCGCTCAGACTTCAGGCTCTGCTTGATTTTACGCCTCCTCTCTGAAGAGGAAAAACAATCTGGGTTCCCAACCCTGCCTGTGTGTGTATGTGTGTGTGTTTTATACTGTATGTGTGCCGATGGGGGTCCATATACCTCCTCCCTCCCTCCTCTCTTCCCATAGTGGTAGTGTTTTGGCTAGTGGCTCTCAAAGTCTTTTGAAGTCTGTGGTGTTATCTGGGTGTCAGCTGTGATGAGGATGGTCAAGGTGGGAGAACAACACTCGCACCCAGTCACTGACACACAAACTCTGCGTCAGATAGTTGCTGCGTGGACAACTGGAGTCATTAAATGAAGTCATACGTTATGTTTTCCCTCTGTTTGAAGTGTGTGTGTGAGTATGGGCTCACGGCAGGCCTGCCTCTTGGTGTGTGTGTGTGTGTGTGTGTGTGTGTGTGTGTGTGTGTGTGTGTGTGTGTGTGTGTGTGTGTGTGTGTGTGTGGAAGCACTACAGCAACAAAGGACTACTTGTAGAAGACTATATAGCAAGACTACCAAATACGTGAAGTTATTTCTCATGATTACTGGCAGTCTCCACGTGTAAAAAAGAAAAGTCTGCATGAACATCACACTCACATATGTGGTAGGCAATCCATTCATTAATAGACAGGAAGTAAACAGGAAGTGGAAAGTAATGGTTGCACTCGCTGCGTGTGCATGCTGGTGCAACATGCAGAACAGTTTGTGAATCCGCTCACACACACCCTGATTGCGGTTGGTTATATGAGTTATAGTTTTGTTTCCCAGAAGGCCGTCCAAGCCCAGAGATGACACACATGCGCACACACGTCTGGGACACGCTGTCAGCCCGGCATCATTTAAACATCCACAGGCAGCAGCTGTTAGAGGCACACAGGAAAGGAGGTTATTGAGGGAAATCAGGTGAACGTCAGGTAATCAGATTCCTCCACTGCTGCACACTAGATTTTTGACCAAAGCTCCAGTATTTATTTCATATTTGATAATCCTGCAGCCTGAACAGGGTTTTTTTCTTTGTTTTTGCGTGACACAACAGTGTCGTTTGACTCGACTTTTAAGATCTTTTACATTTTTATTTTTTGGGGGGCAGGGCGGGAGGGGAGGGGGGCTGTTTTTTCCTCACCTTGCTTGTATTCCTGACCTCTTACCTCAAGATTAGCTTGAGCATAACCTTTGATCCCGGGGCAGAGGCCCTCTGGTCATTCCAAAGCTGAACTCCAGACTGAAGGTGAAACAACCATAAGGTCGAGCAGCGCTCAGCTGACGGTCACCTAATGACACGGCATCTGAGCAGAAGGTGTGTGGGAGGGGGTGGGAAAGCTTGACCCAGTCACAAGCTGTTTGTGATTTGGACAAAGATGATTTGTGATCTTTGAACACACTTGTTTATTGTTCACTCATAGCCTGGCTGTGTTCAGTACTGCTTGCTGTGCGTCTGTAAACTAGTTTTGCATGTCTTGAATCTAAACCGCTGTTTACAGACTGAATAAACGTGCGGGCTCTTCTGTCCTCAGATGTGGCCGCTGTCTCTGTGTGTCCTCCAGTAGCCCTGGACTCGGGCGTGGGACTCCTGTGTCGGCTGTTTGAGCTGTGGGGGCAGATACCAGCGGGTGTCATCGCTCTGACAGAGTGGCTGCTGGGAGAGGAAGAGGGCCATGATGAGGCAGCTGCAGAAGAAGTTTCCAGTCTGGTAAGACTCCGTCAAGTGACTCAAGAGCATCCAGGAATTTGTGTTTGTGGCCTTGGAGTAGATACATATTGACAGCTAAGATTGTTAAACAGTGGGACAGAAACATCACGAACAGTCCAAATGATTTCCATGAAGTGAAACTGATGACAGGTAAACATGGTGACTGTCACGATTTCTGTGCTATGTCAGTGATTGGTCATTAACTGCCACAGTGGAGCAAATAAGACGCTAGTCCTCAAGAACCAATCTGACTATCAACAGACTTTTAAGAACTACATTTCCTTTAATTATTTCCTGTATTTGTCTTGCTGCTCTTGATGTTTTCTGCTCACAGTAGTAGTCACAGCAGCCGAGTGCTGTTCAGTTTGGTTCCTACTGAGCTGGTTGTTTCTCTCTAATCAAGACTTTGAAAACACCCTGTTAAACAGCTGAGAGGCAATGGAAGACATAACTTTGAGCAAAGTAAATTGTGCACGATTGTGGTTCCTAAATATTTTCAGCAGTTTAGTGCACAGTGCTGTAGGCACTAATCATGGGTCTAATGGAGGCATTTTTGAGCTCATTTTTTGGTTTTACAGCCCACAACTTTCTGTTTTGGTTCTCTCTCACACAACAGACACACAAGGTTTAGTGACGAGCTGGTGAACATTGTGCAGCATGTAACAGCCACAGAGCCAGATATTTCCCTGAGGAGTTGGTGGAAGCTAAGCTAGAAGGAGGGTGAATATTGAACTCACATTTGTCAGGCTGCCAGAAATACGACGCAGAGTGAATGCTAATGCTGCTCTGTGTCTCTTAGATGTGGAAATAGGCAACAGTTTGCTAACGTGTTCAGAAAATCAACTTTATAAATATATAATATGTTATGTTTCCAGCTCGATCTGCTTCCCCCACGCGGCCAGAAAATCCCACAACACCCTGTAAATTATCTCCCATTTTGCTTGTGACCAGGATGAAGAGGACTTCCTGTTCGAGAAGGGGGATCTGAACCTGTGGGCCGAGCCGGTCCAGTGGGTGAAGCTGCTCCACAGACACCTTGGCTCCCTCGTCCTGGCCTTCAAGCAGGGCGCCGGGATCGCAGGGCCGGACCAGGTCCACCAAATGCTTACACTGTCAGCTCAGGCCAAAGCCAAGGCCCTTGGTTCCCAGCAGGCCCTGGACTCCCTCCCTGCCCTGCCCCAGTTCTCCTGCACCATGGAGCACGCCCGGCTGCTGCTGCGGCACCAGAGGGCCAATCTGGCTCTAGATGTGCTGGAGAGGCTGAGGTAGAGGAGTCAGCAACGTTTGGCTCTAGTATCACCAGATTTTTAATCCTAGGGACAATGACTTCTATTCTTCACATTAAAACAAAGCAAACCTTATCAGATTAATGAACCACTTCAATGAACCAACATGAGACAAGCCTTTTTTATTATCAACTGAAGGGAGTGAAGGAAACAGGATTTTTTTACTCTGTACTTGTCTCTTGCTTTGTCTTACAAATTGATTACAGTATGTGTTTATGATTTTTATCCTTGATGTCTTTTTAATTAAATATGTCTGAAATGACTGAGTTTTTGATTCTGACGTTCTGTTTCCCCTTGAAGCAAAGACAGAAAGTTGAATGTGTCACTTCTTTAAGGTTAATACTTTTATCATTTTGTAAAAAGGCAGGAGAGACAGATAAGAATAATAATATTAGCACAGCGTGAGTAGGCCCGGCAGTCTGAAGCCATAACAATAATTCAGCCCGAACTTGCGCAAAACAACACTTGATGCCCTGTTCTCTTATCAGTGGGAATGTGTCACACGACAAACTTCAACAGTGTCAGTATTGAGTCCACAGACTGTGCTGCTTTCTCCACGTCTAGCAGGGATTTAAGGTTGGAACAAAACAACTCAGCGCCTAAAGCTTCAAGCACAACTTCAATGCTGCGATTGTGCAGTGACCGAGCTTTATGACTGAGGCATGGGATTGTGAAAGCAAGTGTTTTCTCTGACACGTCACCAGAGTTGTATTTCTGTATACACTTTGACTTCTACTGTATGTTTATACGAGGTGTTATTTTCCTGTGATATTTAATTTACTGCAGGATTCTTCCCATCGGACTGTGTTTTTATGCTTCCCTCTACTTTTCCTGGTTATGTAATTAGGACGGCACAATGGACTACTGTCCTGTGCGTGCGTGTGTGCGTGTGCACGTGCATGTATGTGTGTAAGAATGTGTGTGTGGATTCATACTGCCCTCTCATACAGCTGGACCCTTCTCCCTCCCTGGTAGCCATGTTCCCTGTTACAGTAAAACTGACGTAATGTTTTGGAACAGCTCAACATCCCCCAATAAAAACAGAGCCGTGTGATGGGAGAGCGGTTTCTGTGGATGAGGACATGTTCAAGGGATTTCTCAGGAGCCTCTCCATGTCTGTCCTTCACATTAAACTATTTATCACAACTTGCAAAGCTCAAATAGTCCTGGGGCAGCCCTCAGCCTAATTTTAGGGTTGGTAGTAGTAGATTCCAAGCTCTTATGTCACTTGTTTTTCGCCTGTTGCTATTTTCCCTTTTTTTTTTTTCACCCCCTCCAACCAAACTTCAGCACTTGAGAGACTATTGAAGCATGTCTCAGAGAAAGATCATTTTTTAACCACTCTTTCAATCATGATCCTCTATGGAAAAGATTTAATGGTTACCAGTGTCGCAGAAACCGGCAATTTCTGGTGATATGTGTAGCACAGAGTTTTTACACCCTCCTGACCAAAATATCTGCCTTGCGGAGCCCTGATATAGAGCCCCGTCCTCTGCTGCCAACTCTGCAATCTTTCCACTGTGGTTTTTTAAAACTTGACCTCACTCCAAGAGCAGAGTGGAGTAGTTTGACATTTTCATGTGAACATTCTGCCATCCTGGGAAGGTTACATCATGCTGAGACAGGGGCAGCTTATGGCAGCCGCACCGCACGCTGACTACAAAGGAGGGACTGTGGCGACTGGGTGGCTTTGTTGAAATGACCAAAACATCTCTAAACGTGGATGCTTCTCTGTGCCTGGAACTCTACTTTGTCCTCCCTGTGAAGAGACAAGCCATAAAAGACCGTTTCTTGCTCTAGAAGTATGACATTATTACAGTCAAATGGGCCTGAGTGTACTTTGAGGTCTTGCTCCAGCTCTGCTCAGCAGGTGGCGCCCCGGTCTCTCCCGGTCAGTTCCCAGTTTGCTCTCATGGGGGCAGTGTTGTGCTGTTGTACCACACGAAAACCACATTCCTGCAGTCTGGGCTCTGAGATTGGGAAAAACAAGTTCTGGTTAGGAACTTAGAAGAGAGGTTCAGAAAGATTTAACCAGAGTAAATCCATGTTGTGTTTGTAATGAGTCAACACGCTTTAGGAGCGCAGATTTCTAATCTTAAGGTGAAGTTATTTTGAAGTGTACTTTTGAAACAATACAAAAGTGGGTCATGTGACCACAGTGGGCATTAACATGGCTATTTTTCCATGTGTAGCTGACTGGAATAGGCTGCTGTTGCACTGTGGAAGTTGATTATGCAACCAGTGGATTCTAAAAATTGTCCTGCACTCTGCCTGGACTCCTCTCCGCTCATACTTGTGGTCTCACCCCATCCACAGGCAGAGAGAGGGAGAGGCAGTTTCCTTCCATTACAAATACATGTGTCAGCTTCCAAGTGTGGTGGTCCAGAGGCTGGAGGGGTGGCCTTGTCACTGGTGGGTCGCTGGGCTGGGAGGCAGGGGGTGTCGGGAGGAAAAATGTCCCTTTAATTTAAATTCAGCCCTGGAGTTTTTGAGCAAGGCACCCAGCCCCCAGCACACTGCTTCAGTGTAGAGCCCAGGTAGGCTTCATTAGCTGGAGAGCGGCCCGCATGCACAGCAGACGTCCCCTGATGCTTTCACATTCTTTCTCAGCGAGAGTCAACCCCGAAAAGCAAAACCAAACTTCCACAAAATTGGTTGTGTGATTAAAAGAGAGAGAGAAAAAAAAAAGTTTAGAGGGGGTGTGAGTGGGTGGGGGGTGGGGGG
>JBBMOE010000013.1:11989096-12039096 GCA_037975065.1 Chaetodon trifasciatus
TTGGATTTCAAGGCGTGGTGTTAAAGAATAGGCGGCCAACCGGTGAATGGAAGTTTTTTTTTTTTCTTTTTCGGAGAGGAGGGGGAGGAGGCGGCTCCTCGCAAAACTTTGCAGCGCCTTGAGTTCGCCCCTCCCTGACCACCGCCAGGCTTTTATAGCCATGCGAAAAGGCTGCAGCGCACAGTGAAGCACTCTGGCTCAGCGCTTCTCGAGGGGAGGAAATAAAGCCACCTACAACTCAACAATACAAACCAATCCCCCCTTTTTCTTCTTCTTCTACTTCTTCTTCTACGGACTTAAACTGCACATAAACTTTTAAAGCAACTTTTTCCACAACCAAAACCAGTCGTGGCACAAACTACCGCCCGTCGCATTCAAGGATCCTGGTCGGTCCTCCATGAAAGAGGGAGTGCGGCAGCAAACTTGGGGAAAAGAGATGTCTGCGACCGTCTTGTCTGCTTTCTACGACATGGACATGCTTTACAAGGTAAGAGTCTGATATGATTAGGTGTTTTTTTTCGGGTTGCATTCGTAGCTGAGCGAGCGTGCTTCAACTTTAAAGGAGGTCGCATGTGTTCAGCTGCAACAAGTTGTCACGTTGCAGACAAACAAAGTTGTCTTGAACGCGTCATGTGGACTAAATAGTCCCAGGATTTGTGTTTTAAATGCATCGCTAACTCTTGTTTTTTTTTTTCCTTCCCACAGCAAGATAAAAGCATGAACATGAACGCTCTCCACATCAACAGCATGCTGGACAAGAAAGCGGTGGGGGCTCCGGTCACGACTCCGGGCTCCAGCGGCTCCTTCACGCCGGGATTTTTCCGCAGAAACTCGACCAGTAACGTGGAGGCAATGAACAACGGCAACAAGTACTCGATGGGCTCCTACAGCAGCCTGAAGGAGAACACACCGAGCAGCAACAGCAGCGCCACGGCCCTCATGAACAAGGAGAACAAGTTCCGCGACCGCGCTTACAGCGAGAACGGAGACCGGGGTGTGCTGCAGCAGAAGCCCGGCTCTCAGATCAACTCCACCCGCTACAAGACCGAGTTGTGCCGGCCCTTCGAGGAGAACGGGTCGTGCAAGTACGGAGAGAAATGTCAGTTCGCTCACGGCTACCACGAGTTGAGGAGCTTGTCCCGCCACCCTAAGTACAAAACGGAGCCGTGCCGCACCTTCCACACCATCGGTTTCTGCCCGTACGGTCCCCGGTGTCACTTTATCCACAACGCTGACGAGCGCCGGCCCGCTCCCGCCGCCAACGCCAACGTGCAGGCGGGGGAGGGCCGGTCGGCCCGCGAGCTGTGTGGCTACGGCCACAGGGAGGTCCTGCCGCCGCAGCAGCTCGGCTACACCCAGAGGGACAGACCAAAGCTTCACCACAGCCTCAGCTTCTCCGGCTTCTCCATCCACCACGGAGTCGAGTCTCCCCTGCTCGACAGCCCCACGTCTCGGACCCCACCACCACCCACCACCGCCTCCTCCTGCACCTCCGCCTCCAGCTTCTACGAGGAGGTGCTTTCTCCCAACTCGGTGTCCTGCATCAACAGTGCCTTCTCTTTCCCCGGACAGGACTTAAAAGCCTTATTGGCCCCCCTGGCTGTGCACGGCCCCAGCGGCTACGCCAACAACCACTCCACCGGTGCCTACTACGGGAACATGCAGAGCAGCGTGTGCCCGCCCTCCCCTCCGACCTACAACATGAGCCACTTGCAGGCGCTGCGCCGCCTCAGCGAGTCGCCGGTGTTCGAGCCTCCTCCCAGCCCGCCAGACTCGCTCTCTGACCGGGAGAGCTATGCGAGCGGGTCCCTCAGCTCTTCCGGAAGCCTCAGCGGCTCCGAGTCCCCGAGTCTGGACGCTGGAAGACGTTTGCCAATCTTCAGCAGGCTGTCGATTTCAGATGACTAATCGTGTTTTGTTTTCATATGGATTTATGGACGGGTCAGGCAGGGTGGTCGAGGAGCCCCGGGGGTGTCAGTGAGTGAGGTAGACTGTCCTTCAAGCAGAGGATCCCGGTTAAGCCCCCTCACCTCCGGCCCTCCAGCCTATTTCAGCAGCAGCAGCCACCCTCCTGAAGTGCCTTTGAGCAAGACAGTGAATCCCTAGCAGCTCCAGGGGTGCTGACCCTACTCTGACCTCCCTGGAGGGGGGCAAGAGAAGAGAATTTCACCCACAGGGATCAAGCTTCATACAGTTTAAAGTGTCCTTGACCTGGCATTAGTTTAGTATTTTTTTCCTTGTATGTAATATAGCTGTATTAAAACTTAGATAGCAAACAGAAGGCATTCCATCAGTGCCTTGCCCAAGGGCTCGTGGCAGCCCCCTCTCCTTTTGCTCTATCAGGCAAGCCACACTTTTCCTGGGATTAGATGTGTGGGTAACATGACTTGACAAGAAGAAGAGACTGTAAGCGGTTTTCAGATTTCCTCCCATCCTGCCAAGAATATGCCTTGACTCAAAGTAACAGTTTTTTTCTTTATCAAAGCGTGTTATTTTTTTCTTCTTCTTTCCTCTCTGAAAGCTTCAACTTCCATTCCAGACCTGTCCTGTCCCAGCGCCACCCAGTGGTTCGTTTGGTTAGTCTAGTTTGTTGCTTGGTTAAAAAGCACTCTTGAGTTGGGTTTGTTTGGGGAAATCACTGCTGATGGTTGAATATATATTTTTTTAGCTGTTTTTGAGTGATTTACATAGCTGTGCATAACTGGCTATGGACTATTTAACTTATTTATTATCTTGTGAAAAAAGTATAGGCTACATTGGTAATTTGTGTCCATACTGTATTTATCAAGTATGATGAAGCAATAGATCTATATTCTTTTATGTTTAAATTATGATCGCCATTATTAATCTGCATAAAGTGGAGTGTATGTTCTTTTCACAGTAATATATATATTTTGTTTTTTTTCTCCTTTTTTGTAACTTCACTTGGTTATTTTTATTGTAAATGAGTAAAAAAAATCTTAATTTAAGAGAACGTATGTGATATTTATTTCATTAATTTTGTTTCCTTGTTTACGTTTATTAAAAAAAGTTTGCGTGATTGCTGTTTGCTCCTGAGGTTGTGTCAGTGCTGTAGAAGGCTTTTTTTTTCTCTTTTTCGAGGATCCCTATTTAGATGTTTCTGTAGAATGTATAAACAATGTGGTTGTACAGACCGTCCAAACCTTACTTCTTTTGTTGATCTAGATCAGACTTCAGTGACAAAGAACCCAAGTCAATAAATTAACCAAAAAGTATTTTTGTTTTCTCTCTGTTTGCACGAGGTCACACTGTGATTCCAGCCACGTGCTAAAGAATGTAGCAATTCCTTGTGCCCCAGTATTATTGTGTAGTGCCTATGGGGTTCACCATCTTGACATGCCTTAAAATTAACCAAATAAAGTATTTTTCCTACATGGCATCTTTTATACACAGGTTGAACTGAATGTAGTGTTGGATTCTGAAACTTTTTTTTTTTAAAGGTTGTTACCACTCAGACACTCTGACAGAAACAACCGTAACCTTTCTAAATCCCCATTCCTCTTATTATTTTCATTTCCTTTTGCTCAGTTTTTTCGTTTTTTGATATTGAGATCTAGTCTGAGTCTTGAGTTTGCTGGAGAGGGATGTGGATGAACACGTTTGGTTTGTACATAGTAGGTACAGGGGGATGCGCACTATGTACTTTTGACTACTTTATCAGAAGTAAAGCTTTTTGAATGTAACAAAAACGGACAAAAAGACAACGAGAGTTGTAATATTTTTTGGGGGAGTCAGTTCACTACAAATTGAGTGTGAGACTGTTAACTTTGTACTGTACATTTTTTGTAGTTCTCCCAATAAAAATCATTTTGAAAAAGCTTCACGCTGCCCGGCTATGATTTCTTACACATATGAGAATGAAAATCATCAACATGAACTGGTGATGCTGAGCTGCAGAGAGTGCAGCAGTGGTTTTCATGCTGCCCACAGGTGTAAGAGCACCACTGCTGTCTTCCTCCTCCAGTGGAAAAACTCTGGAGGCAGGAGGGGCGGAGTGTGTCCTGGGTGCAGCAGAGCCCCAGCTGCTTTGTGACACTACTTGGCTTGGGGCCATCAGGGGGGCCTTGCCATCGTTTAGAAGTAAACGCACTGACCGGTTCATTTCCAGAGAAAGACATGGCCCTGAATTCATGTCTCCTGTCTGTCTAAAGACCCGATGGTAGACTCTGGTCCAGGGGAAATCTGCTTCTGACAGCTCAATGAGAACTTGGAAAAGCAACACCACCGCAGAAACTGATAGACGTAACTAAAGTGTGTAATATTACATAATCTGTAATGTTCTGCTATAAAGAGAGTGATGAGTGATGTGTGTGCCATTGGAGGAATGAGGTTTGGAATTTTGAAATGGAAAAAGTGTAGGAGCCCAGAGCCACAGAGGAAAGTCAGTGCATGTGTTGGTGGCTCAGGCTATCAGGATAAGACTTTAATCTTTTAATATGCAATGCATTATGATCCTTTTTTCTGACATAATATACACTGGCACTCACAAAACCTTGTGGGGAGCAGCCATAGTTTGGAATCCTCTGGTTATACTTTGAGCCATGTATTTGTATCATATATGTTCTTAAGGAAACTCTAAATATAACTCTATCTGGCAAATGCATGTCAGGAAGTAAAACATGCAATATTCTCTCCTGAAATCTAAAAGACATGTAATGCAGCAGAACATGAAAATACTCAAAGCAAGTACCTCAAGATTGCACTCGAGTGCAGTACTTAATAAAATGTACATTCCACCACTGAGATTAAGGAGTGAATGATGAACATTAAGCTGTGTGTTGGAACGACTGCTCGCTTGGAGAATTGATGTGCTTCAATCATATCTGAATGATGTTGCTTCACTAAATGAGTCTTTGGAAGCAGCCCATCAGAGACCTCTTACTGTGCATTGAGGTCATACAGGCTGAGGTGGACGCATCAGTCTGGAAACTGAACAACAGCTATTAACCCATAACTGATTAACTCTGCAGCTGTAAATGTGTAATATCAGTCAGTTGAGCAGGTAAGCTGGGGACAGTGGTGATTTTTGAACTTACCAGCCTGTAGCAAGAAGAAATACAGCCATGGCCTACCCCGATCAGGGTGTCATATTCAGGCATGTCTATACCAAATAAAAGCCCTGGCCTATATTAAGTGTGAAGCCGCTGTTGTTGTGGTTCCTTCATTCAAAGAACTTTTCTTCTGTAGGCTATTCTGTGAAGTTATCAGTGGTAGCAAAGGCATTAAGAAAATAAAGGGCCCAGGAGTCATGTGGTGCCTGGAGTTCACGCCGAGATAAGGGCGGCTGATAAGGGCCCCGGCAAATATTTACCATGTCCTCAGGATTTCATAATGAAGTGTTTATCAGAGCAGAGCCAAAGGGCAGCACAATGCGCCAGGCCCTGCCAAGTAGGATCTGCGTACCTGTGACTCAATGTGTGTGGGAATATGAGTGTGTGTGGCTCACTATGTCAATCAACAAACACACATATAATGTTTGATTAAGTGTTTTAGCATTCATATATGTTGTGTCTATAAAAGCTTAACTTTTCTATATAAGGATGTGTATGTAGTGGTGTTTGTGTGTGTGTGCACGCAGGGGTCTTGCTGGTTAATGGATCTGGAGCTCCTACAATGAAAGGAAACACTCTCTGACTTGTGATTAGGGCAGGAAGAGTCCCACTTCCTGGCCACCACCCATTTCCACCTCTTCTTCGTCCTGCTGTTTTTCCTCCTCCTTCAGTTTCCCTTCTCCTCTGTAGTGGCGGCTTCTAGAAGTTACTATTTGTGTTCCACTGCTGCACTGGGAAGCTCGGCTCGTCCTGGTATTGTTTTGGCATGCTAAGCCTAGACCTGGGGTCAAGTAGTAATAGCACATGCTTTTCAGACTTTGTTTTAGCCTACATGGGTGCCAGATGGGTGGCAGTTTGCCAAATAAGAAAGTGGAGAGAGGTTGTTAATCATTTTCGTGCCACAAAACCCCAATTAGACCCAGATAAGGCTGCAATCCTCCAATTGATCAAAATTTTCCCCAGGTTTTGTTTTTTTGTTGTTGTTGATTTAGTAATAATGTAGAGGATTACAGATTTAAGTGAAATCTTCCTATGGTTAATGAGGTATAATTGCTACTTATAATTAAAGCGAAAGTAAACAGTTCCTTGTTTTAGCAGTCAAACCCCCTGAAGGCCCTGAGTCACTGGTGCCATAAATCAGTGAAGAACCATTAAAAGTTCCCTCTGTATGCTTATCTGTGATTGTCAACTATGTGACACTATTCCGGATTCACAATGAAACAATGTGTGTGTGTGTGTGTGTGTGTGTGTGTGTGTGTGTGTGTGTGTGTGTGTGTGTGTGTGCGCGCGCGCCAGTGGCTTGAAACCCCACCCAACACTCTACCCGATACCACAAGGTTCAGACAAACATGCAGCTGTCAGACTTTCTAACAGCATTCAACGAAACTGAATCTAATGTTCATTTAGAAGCTAAGCTTTAATTTCATTACTGTTGAAAGTGCAGATAATGAAAAAGGCAGGTGACATTTGACTCTTTTTTGAGGCAATGGGAAAGCTAATGAAAAATAAAGGACAGAAGGTGTAGTCTAATGGATTTAATAATGAATTAATTATCAAAACAAACACACCCTTGCTCAGTTTTTCTGTTACAGCATCACATGGTCTGGTATGACCAGTGGCTGAGTTGTAGTTAATGTTAGCTACTTAATGACTCTTCTCCATCATGCTATTATTAGCACTACATTCAGCACATCATCTACACCTATGAACATTTGATTTTATCACCAAAGTTAAAAATATGTAAACACATTATATCTCACCAGGAAACATGTTTGTGGTTTCATTCCTCTCTACCTGTCAGTTCAGTTAATGGTGATGTCTAAAGATTATTAATAAACACTTTCATTTTAACAATTAATCAATCATGAGTTTGCAGCCCCCCCCTAAACTCAATATTTCCCTCAGGTGTTGGTGGAGACCAAACCAGAGCTAAAATTTAAACACTATAGTCAATATGTTTGTCAGGTAACCAAAAACAACTCCAAAAGAATAGTCACAAGTCTTGATTTAAGTTTAATTCACAAGAAAGAATTCTAGTTCAAAGATGTATAACAAAAAATAGCTGGTTTTACTGTCCCTGCTTTTTTCTCTCCAAATACAGACAGTTTTCACTGTTCAGTAAGCAAAAGAACGACAAAATGATCATATTTTGGTTCTTGGGAGAAAATTTAATCAAATACAATAAATATATAGGTAAAATATGAACGTAAAATGAAGATGTTTTCAAACTGCTTCACATTTGGGTACATTTTGTATTTTTCCTATGAAATTATTATTGGAGCAACTAAGTTTGGCAATAATAACATAAAGCATGTATCTTTCCTTAGCCTCTAGTTTTATGAATTATGTACAGTGGTTCAGTGAAAACTCAACTTACAGACCTTTACCATTTCTGATGTAATTCATTTGTGTTTGAAACTCTTCTGAAAGTCTGAATATATAACCATTTCCCCTTAACCATTCACCTCAGCTTGACCACTGACAGGAGGTCATAGATTACATTCGCTCTCAGCTCAGCGCTGCCTCTCTCATTGTGAGGAGCTAAACCATAATCTTCACTTTATTTTCATGAAGCAGCCTCCAGCCCCACACTCAGCTGAGGTGACCTCCCCAGCTGCCGCAAGGTAAGCCAAGGTAAGCCACAGTGCACAGATGCTGAATAAGGTAATGTTGTTTGCTCAGTGGATTTTAAGTCCGGTGATGGTCAGAGGTGATGGGGGATGGAGAGGGTGGAGACGTGCGGGGGAGTTGAGGCAGTCGTTGGCTGAGGCCAGTCACGTTTGGCCAGCGCTGCTCGGTCCTCCATGTTCTTCTCTCCTCAATGCCTGCCGAGCTGTAAATATTTACAGTGCATCTTGTGAGAGGCCTGAGTGTTTACCGCCAATGCTTGTGGCTCCTCAGCGCGTGTCAGCAATGCAGACGAGATGCTTCTCTTTGCACAGTGTAAACCCTCAGCTGTGTGTGTGCGCGTCGGATGAGGTACTTCCCTTGGTTTCTCCACAGTTTACTAACACTGGCCCCTGGCTCTTGTTCAGGCCCCTGCTCTGAGCTCCATCTATGAATCAACAGTGAGAGCCAGCGAGCTGAGAGGTGGTCGCACCTCATTCCACCTTCTCTGACCCCTGCAAATGACACACAGAGAAAGATGGGAGAAGTGTTTGTTTACCTCGCCCCACCCTGTATACGAGGTTGCGGCACTGACATTTTGTCTTTGTGGGTGGAACATTCTCATAAAACGTGTTTTCTTTACTCCTTTCCCAATGTAAATAATACAGAGGGTGTAAATACCATTAAGGGCCCAGCCAGGCCATTTTTAGGCAAGCAGCTCTGTATAAGGATGTTTCCAAATTCATGCAGCCCAGGCTGAGTGCATGGGCGGAAGTTTCACTGTGGCATGTTTAATGAGGTACACACATATGCTAACCTGGCCTGGGTCTAATTCTGTCTCTGGCTGCTTTATTTCAGAGGTCAGAATATTCTTGGCTGCCCTTTAATCTGCCACAGAGACCAAGATAAACTTACAATACAAGATAAGACACTGTTACACTACCTGCAGGGCAGAAAACAGAAGTTGTAAAAATAACATAATGTGCATAGACTGCTATATGTAAAAATAGATTTAGCTGTGCAGTAAAAAGCAAACTTCCACAAGCTCTTGAATTTCTCTTAAATCCACTAACAAGGAAACACAAGTCTGTCCATTTTTTTCCCATGACAAATGAAATGTGAATAAATGAGTGAAGACGCAGAACAAATGCTCTCATGCAGGACACAAGGTTTGCTAAATTAGCTAATAAGAATGAAAATCATGTGAATCAGATGCCATGACCTCCACAGTCACCAGATCTCAACCCAGTCCAATGCCTGTGGCCTTCAACATCATCATCAAAACACCAAATGAGGGAATATCTTTTGCGAGAATAGTGTTAATCACCTCAGTAGAGCACTGGAGCTGTTGTGGAGATTGTTGTTGTTGTGGAGATACTGATTTTATCATTGGATAATAATAATAATAATGCAAATGAAGCAGCAAAAGTAGAGTCACAAGTCAGCAAAATAAATAATGTTAATTACACAGCAATATCTACTGTAAGTTGCTAACATTAGCAAACATTACCCACTGTATGCTACTACTTTTATCAGACCAAGCAGACAGTAGCAATACCTCTGTGCTGAAACCAGCAAATTTGTGTTTTATTGCTAATGAATTCAAATTTTCATGTGTCAGAGAAAACAACATGTTATTCTTTCAACGGTTAGGCCTACTTATTCAAACTTTAAATGCTAACACACAGTGTATCACTAGCATAAGAGTCCTGACGTCAGCACTACTAGCTTACTAGCCATAAGCTAGTGGTCATCCCAGACCAACTAAGACCCCAGAGTGTGCTGAATTGAGAGATGGTATGTTTTGTGACTGATACATTTTTAAAAGTTTTTGATTTGTGAGAGAACAGATGTGTTATTTCCTCTTTTAAAGTAGTTTCACATTAAGCTGAAGACATGACACCTTTGTAAAAAGGGAAATATGGCCCGTAGCTCCAGCAGTAATTGTCTATCTATGACATCCCTTTGTCAGCTAGCAGCTCTGATTAGCCAAGAACCCATGTGGAAGAGTAACCTGAAAATAACAGTCACTATCTCTGTACACTGTACGCGCCACTCACTCTGCCTGCTCAGCTTTCGCAGCTCAACATGACGATGGTCTGAAACTCGCACAAGATGAAGAGGAAGACAGAGGGCAGGCGAGAAAGTTTTGGGCCTGTGTATTTGAGAGACGCAGCTGTAAAATTTAACATGTCCTTTCTAGTTCAGTCAGCGCCTTTACTTAGACCAGGCGCGGCCTCCAAACCCGCGATTGGCAGCCGAGCTCGGAGGGCGATAAGGAAGTATCTGTGAGGCGAGAGGGTTGGACGGCTGAAGGATTGAATGCAGCAAGTGTGTGTTGACACTGTGTGCGTTTGGCCTACTTACACTTTCTGGCCAATGGTGTTAAAGACAGAGAGAGCCACACATGAGGTCTCGATCGTGATGAATGAAGCTTCATGGTCAGCGCTGCGGTTTGAGAGAGCAGAGGCTGAGAGAGACGGGAGTGAAATTATGGAGCATGGCAATAAGATTGACTTGAAAATATTTAATGGGGGTGTTTATTTGAAGAGGATCTTGGCAGTGAGCATGTCCCCGACTTCTTTTCATTTGCCTTATTACTCAGTAAACACTTTTAAGCATGGAAGAGAATCCCTGAGGTCAGTGCGTGCAGGTTTATGTAAGTCCATCCATCCGTCCGTGTGTGTGTGTGTGTGTGTGTGTTTGTGAGTCAATGTGGATGTCCATGCACCCGTGCTGCACCGGGTAATTACATATAATCATCCAAAATGTTTATACTGTACAAATAGCATAACTATGCTGGCTGAGTTGTGTGGCTGTGTGGACGGGTATAGCTGGCATTGTGAATGGACCCGGCCGCTCCGTGATTACCCAGGCTCAGGGCCAGGCTCAGATTGTCATGCAGCTAGACAGCATGCCTGCTCACTCTCTTTATGACCACCATATCCATACCGCACTATGCAAGATATCATAAAGACATACTGTATAATGTAGTAATCATGCCTCATTTCCATGCTTATAGTAGAGGCCAGGGGAAGGAAGTGTTTTCCTTCATACTATGTGAATATCTTTCCAATTAGTCCAGTCACATTTTTCCAACTAGTTCAATGGTTTACCTCATGCTTTTTATTATTTCAGGCTTTGATACACACCTGCCAAGTAATAATCACATTAAATCTGATTTTGGTTTTGATGTTGGTGTCATTGTATGACTCTCATTTTGCATTTCCGTGCTAATTAGCGTCTGATGTATCATTTCTTGGCTGAAAATGATATATATTTTTTTTATATTATTTCTATTTAATTGGAAAACATCATGTTGTTCTCAGATTAAATAAATGGCACTTGGAAAGGTTTTGGACTTCTTCCTTTTCTTTTCTCTTTCTTTTTTTTTGTTTGAGCATTGTTTTTTAGCTACGCAAGCAGTGTGCTTCTGGGAAGGGCAATATTGGTCTGTCAATCCACCACTGTGGTCCAACTATTGGATAGATTCCTGTGAAATTTGGTACAGGTATCAATGGTCTCCAGAGGATGAATCCTAATGACTTTGATGATCCACTGACTTTTCATTTGGTGCCATCAGCAGGTCATAGTTTGCACTTCAAAGACACAACACTATGCAGAGGTGTTAATGGTACCCAGAGGATGAAGCTTAATGACTTTGATGATCCCTTGGCTGTTCCTGTAGTGTCACCAAGAGGCTGGCTTTTTTGGTTTAAGTGAAATGTTCAACAACTTTTGGATGGATTGCACTCACATTTGGTGCAGACATGTACAGTTCTGCCAGTAATAACTGTCGTCATCCCTTAATGATTCATATTAAAGCCACCATCGGGTCACACAGGCAATTTGTCCAGTGCTGTTGTTTATGACCAAACAAAAGACATTCCCATCAGCCTTGGCTGTATTTTGCAAATGTTAGCATGCTAACAAGCAAAACTAAAGTGGTGAACAAGGTAAACATTATACCTAAACATGATCATGTTTGCATTGTTATTGTGAGCATGTTAGCATGCTGATGTTAACATTTAGTCAAAAGCACTGCTGTATTTAACTACAGGCTCACAGAACTGCCTCCATGGCTGAAAACAATCGTCTTGTTTCCCTTGCAACAAGTTCCTAGTGCCACTGACAACCGAAGTCAACTCTTTGGATAATAACCATTTGTATATGTAATCTTTTTGTATGCTGATGTTATTCCTCGCTTGATATCCTTAAGGTAGTGTGAATGCATCGTGAATGCTTATTAGTACATCTGAAATAACAAAAAACAAGGTATGGTGGCGACTCGGGCTCTCAGAGGTAAAGAGTTCAGAGTGCCTTTGAGGTTTGACCTGCATCTGGCAGAAAGTTAAAGAGGGCTAAGGGTCATCTTGTCCCGGATGTGGTGCTTTTGAGGCCATGTGTATCTCAGTATATGTGTGTGTGTGTGTGCTAACAGAGGAGGAGGGGTGTTGGTTAGTGCTTCTCGGTCTAGTTGCAGTGCTCTTACTCACGTCCATATTTCATATCTGTGGCTTTCAAACAAAAGCCGTATGTTGATACAATCTGCTGGCCAGCCAGAGGAAATGAGTGTTTGTGTGCTCACTAATGATGTTTCTATTTCTCTTTCTAATGCGATCCAGTTTTTTCCACTGAGCTCATTAGATCGCCCTGTTTCATTTCTCAACATAACCACACATCTATTCTTCTTTGGGTAGAGAGTTTCATCATACTTGTGTGATGATGAAAGACACATTCTGGGTGAAGTCAAATCATGTCCTATGATTCAGCATGAGTGCTACATTTGTTATTGCCAACAGATGATAATGCCAGTGATCTCTACATGAGACTGTGTGTGTTTTGTTTAGCTGAAACTCTTGTTCAGTGACTGCACTGGGCTACATAGGGAACAAACCTGTGCTTTTGTGATTTGCAGTGATATCAGCTAGTCACTGTCCTTCTCCACTGTGATGGTGTGTTCAGAATGAACAAGAAGCACATTGTAGAAGCAGAGCGAGTGCTCCCAGAATCAGTGTATGGAAGTGAGTGAATGCATGTTGACATTAGACATAATCAAGAGAATTAACAAAAGAAACATCTGCAAGAGTTGAAGGCACCTTGAAGAAAATATAACAAAGAACTGTTTGAGCTGTCACACAATAACACACAAATGCTCAATCCAGCAGAGATCTTCACAGGTCCTCAGTTCCATGTAACTGAGACCCAACCCAGGACCCAAGTTGGACCAGGTCCACAATACACATTATTCAGTTTCATCTGGTTGGGTAGTGTACTGTTTGCTAGTTTGACATTTTACAAAATACATTTATTCACTTTCTTGCTGAGAGTGAGATTAATAGCACTCCTGGATACCATTCCTGGAGACTTGTTGTCACCATGAGGTTGCCAGGCAACCAGCAGAGACTCGAGGAAGTCACTGTGCTAGGCCTCTGGTGCATAAACCCTGCAAACACAGTGTTGTTTAACACTCTGGTTTATGTACGGATTAAGCAAACAAGATACAACATGTTAATTAGTGAGCTTTAAAGGTGTCGGTAAGCAGAGTTACCTTTGGACAGGTCCAAGCTAGCTGTTCCCCCTGTTTTCAGTCTCTATGTTAAGCTAAGTTAACAGCTGCTGGCTGTAACTTCATATTTACCAGTGGTCTCAATCTTCTCATCTATGTCTCAACAAGAAAATAAGTAATTATATTTCCCAAAATGTCAACTATTCCTTTATATGTGTTTGATTCAGATACATTGTGCTCATAATAATTGATAACCACCAATACATACATGCATCAAACCTGATGATGTCATTAGCACCAGCTTTAGTGTTTTTGAATGCATTGTATAACACTATACAATTACACTAAAGTTGGTGCAGTTGGTGAGGTAGGATTACCATCCATGCAAAACAGGCAACGGCCTCCGGAACCCTGAGCACCATTGACACACAACATCCACTGACATGCCGAGTTCCCTAGCAGGTTGATCTGACGATGGTAGCTAATGATACTCATTATGAGAATACTTCCATCTGTACTGGCCATTCAAGACCCATTCAGCTTTTACAACAACTGTTTGCATATGTGTCCATTTGTAGGACAAGCAAACCCGTGGTGGCCTCACATACCAGAGGTCTCAGCTGTGTTTGTTCACTGACGGAACTGATATTTGGCAACCGCTGTTTGGAGTTTCACTGTACAAATCTCAGACCTGCTTCCAATGCAATGTACCCACGCCCCTTCACCCTCTCCATCCATCCTCTGCCGTTGTGGTGCAGGCGGATGCAGGTCCTGGAGCTGCAGCAACCAGCCGGTCCACCCATCAATGCCTCCTTTAAGGGTCAGCGGAGCAGGGCTGCAGCACAGACCACCTTTATCTACCACTCTCAGGACACTCATTCATACACCAGAGAGGGGGAGCTATCTGCAGCAACACACACATACAAGCAAACACACATGCACACACTGAGCAAAGCCTGTGTGTGTGTGTGTACTGGCTTACTCAAACACCATCGGGGAGCTAGAAAACACACCTCCTGCGCTCATTTGCAGACTCCGTATGAGCATCTGTGTCTATGTGTGTTTTGCATCTGGGACTGTGCATACACACACCTCTGTTTACTGTAAATAAAGATAGATTTCATTTTATAAACAAACTCCTGTTTATTTGAATGATCAATCTGAAAGTTGTGCTTGTGTGCAGCCATTCAGCAGTTTGGTTTTTTTTGGTGAGCACCATGCGGCTGCTTCCCCAAGGTGAACAGCAGAGCCATCAAGTTTACCCAGCAACAGTCAGATTTCTCAAAGGTGGATTTCACTCTAATAATAAATAAATGGATATTTTAAAGATGAGTCATGACCTCCCCTGGGTTTATTTTCGGCTTGGACATACACACACAGTGACCCACTCACACATACTTCTGCTGTTACTGTAGCAAGTGGAAGTAGCTTTAATAATGTCTTGTTTAAAAAGTTGAGTCACCTTATAAACACACAGAATGGCCTCAAATCACTAAACAAAACAGGAAAGTGGATGTTACTAATAAGGAAAAAATGTGTCCTAAAACAGATGAAAGTGGATTAAGTTTTTTTTCTTCTTTTTCAATCATATTCACAAATTCATAAATTGTGCTTCTTGCTCACATTATATAGAAACATGCCTTATTATTATACCTTGATTTAAAATGCTAAACTGTAAGATGCCATTTCCTCTGGCAGCGCTCTTCACTCAAACTAAAAAGATTTGTTGTGAAAAATGAATTCAAGCCTAACCAGAAACCAGTGCCACCTGATCAGCGGGTTCAAATTTTGCAAGTCGTAACGCTAACTGGTGGCAATGATGAACATAATGAGATGGTGAGTCATTGAGCCTGAGGCGTTTAGACTGCTTGGCCCAAATCACAATCTGCCTCTCTTATTCCCATGCGTGTGTCACCACAGTACAATACATCAGTTATTTACCCAGGGCCAGACCTTATGCAACATTCATTTCTGAGAGAGACTGTTTTGGAAACTGCTTAACCCCATTTACCGATAGCAAGGCCTGCACAAGTCACAAGTGTCTCATCAGAGGAGCTCAATGAGAACATGGAACAATGATATCTGTTTTCCTCTCACTGATATGTGATCATGATTTCCAATGTACAGTAAGCTACAGATTTTTATTTCAAGAGGGCATTTCCAACCACTAGCCCTCCAGTCTCACTTCTCTAATTGACTGTTAGCTCGGCCCTCTTTAGTTACTGCTGCTCAGTCTGTTAAGCTTTCCTTTCTCACGCAGTACACATGCACTTTAAAATGACCTTTCGGACAGAAGAAGACAAAAGCTTCAAATTTCGGTTTTGCCCGCTGACTCGACAGCTGTTGTTACAGGCTTTGCTAGCTGTAGCTTGCTAGCTAGTTAAGGTATTGTTAGCTCCATGAGTTCAGTCTCAAATGTTTTTAGCAGATTGAATTTTTCTTTTTTGAGAATCTTAATGGTGACACACATCACAGTAAAAGAATGAGGCTAAAGTGTTGCAGGCGAAAAGTTGGCATCAACACCAATTCATCCATGCAAAAGACATGGAAATATTGAAGAAGCATTCTTCTTTCATTACTCTGTAGAGCTGGTTCGTCCTGGAATTGTATGATAATGTAACATAAGATTGTTATGTCATGTTCTACATAACATAATAAACACCCACTTAAAGTCTTTAAATGCCACGTATCACTATGAATAGAGCCCCATGCACACCACTTCGACATGTGGACAAACCCAAAGCTTAACAGGCCTGATGTGCTATGATTGGATGACTGTTCGGGGGAGTTTAGCGAATGGTCAATTCCAGCTGGAGGCATTCACAATCATATATCACTGAAATAATAGCCTATTGATGGGACAGTACATCATACCATCTTTGCCTAACATCCACACAGAAATCCCCAAGGACTCCTGCTCTCCAGAGGAAATGAGAGGTTTGAGATCTCTCCGCTGATAAAGTGGCAAACTTGTCACTGTGTGTTTACACAGCGGCACGTTTCTGCTGCTTCCCAGTGCAGTCGACCAGGCCAGAACTTCCAATTTAAGGCCTCTGCTGCTGTTTAATAGAGGTGTGTTAGATAAACGGCTTATGAAAAAAAGGTGGCTTTCCTTTTTTTCATTCCCAGAGAAGTGAAGTCATTCATTACTGGTTAGAGTGTTTTAGCTGCTCTTTGGGCTCTGCATTAATTCCTTGTCAAACATCTTGAGATGTGAATTCATATTCATAGATGTAGTTTCCAACGCTGAGGTTGAGACTTACTGATGGGTTATTTTACTCCCTTGTAAAACTCTTTCCAGGAGAGGTGAGGCCAAGAGGCAAAATGTGTGTAGACTTTGTGCAAGAGAAATAAGGTAGAGTTAAAGAAGAGAAGAAACATTGAACAAATATTGGCATTGAAATGTTGTTATTGTTTCCAGAGTTTCAAGTTTAACATCTTCTGACTGTGTTTACTGTACTCTGATACATTTCACAAATTTACTGTGTGAATATTTCAGTCTCAATGCTCTCATCAACTGTTTCCAGCTGCAACAGACAGCTGTTGCACCAAACAACAGACAGGCAAAGTTAGCGACTAGCTGGTGAACGTAGTGGAGCATTTAGCAGCTAAAGAGCCAGATGTTTGCCTCAGATGTTTTAGAGACCAAAACAGAGCTAAAAGGCAGATGATTTCTGGATTTTGTCAGGTGTTCCAAAACACAACTCCAAGTACATGCAAATGTTGCTCTGTGCCTGCTGGATTTGTAGATGGGCATGTGTTTGCTAACAAGTGAGAAAACCTTTTAGGTAACAACATGTCACTGTTGTGTTTTCAGAGTGGGCAAAAATATGAATCAACTATTGATGCTTTAATTTTCAAAATACTTTGAAAAGTTATTGCTAACAGATCACAGAAGTGATCATAAAGTGGGTTTTAAGCGGCTATTCATACCATGCTGACACTGCTGGCTGAAAATCAATGGCCTTTCTCTTTTGTGTTGCAATTTATAAGAATGGCCTACATTACAATCATGCCATTTTAATCTATGAAGAGTTTTAGTGCCCTATCCTCAATAAATGTTGTCAAAGATTTTTTTCCTCCTGGCAGTAATCAAATCCTGAAGGAAACATTCATGGAGTTTATCAAGAATGAACATGATAGAGCAATCATATCTAAAACCATGTGAGCACTGGATCAATTAAATAGACTCCTGTTGCAAAAAATCTGCTGATAATGGTGGCAGCCTTACACAAGGGATACTGTATGTAACATTCAAAGAGGTCTGGAGGGAAACACAAATTAAATCTATCTTCTCATCATATCTGTTCTGATGATGGGTCAAGTTTTTTTTTTGTTTGTTTAAAAAAACACCTGATGTAATTTCTGAATGAGCTTCACGGTACCTTCTTGACCCAGCCCAAGCTTTCTAGGAAAACTAGGAAGCTCTCAGACGAAACCTTAGCCTACATAAGGAGAAAAGGAAAAAAAACAGAGAGGTAATTCATAGACAGATTGCTGGAGGTGCAACAGAAGATGTGGGTGGGAAAATGACAATGACAAAAATGTAACAAAAAGTTGCATATTTGGACCCTAATCCAGTTATCAGCTGGGTAAGTTTCGCTCTGCCTCATGCCCTGCTCTCCTCCTGGTTACAACACTGACCTAGATTCTTACATAAAGATTACTCTGTGTATTCACATGCACGTAACATGATAAGAGACACAGGTGGTCACGTTGCTGCTCTGCGTCAGGTTCAATAAGACCGCAGGCCGACTTTGTCCAAGCACAGTACTATACAACAGGGCCTCACACACTTAAACACTCACTCACTCACTCACACACACACACACACACACACACACCCACACACACACACACACACACACACACACACACACACACACACACACACACACACACACGCTTTACCGTAGTTATTGACTTGCTAATGCAATAAGCCTTTTCTCTGCAAACAGAAACTGTTGATAAAATGTGACCTGGAAACAGCAGAAACTGATGTGAGATGACATGAATCCAATTCTAAGGTTAGCCATGTGTTGAATGTGAATGATCAGATTTCAGACAAACATATTTGGATGACCTTCTACTCACAATCTTGACAATACTTTAAATAGGTTATGGCTTATGAATAGGCCCAGTGAGATGAATAGGAGTTGTATTAAGGACTTCAAGACAAACACACAGACAAACACATGTTGGCATTCACTTTCTAAACACACACAGTAGTATTAGATCCCCAACAGTGAGACAGCATGTTAAAGTGTTTAAATTCCTCACTCCTGCCCCTGGGTGTACGCAAAGGAATCTCAGGTCCATCCAATAAAACAGAGTGTGTTTGTATGACTCCTGACCACTGAGGGCTGCTTTTCACATTACCAAATACTGTACATTCCTCCAAATGGTAAACATATCCCCATCCTGCACACACACAAACACTTCCACAAACTGAAATACTGCTGTGTACGTCGGCGCACAACACATAAATCTGGTGAGTCAGAGATCACTCATGTGATAACTGTGGTAGCGAGTGTGCAAATGAGTGTGTGTGAGCATGTGTGTGTCATTAGCGCCAAACACCGCCCAGCTCACCTGAGGAGCCAGGTAGGGAACAGCTGGAACCAGGCAGCAACATCTGTCAGTCGCGTCAAAAACACACATCTACCGTCTCTACCCCATCTGTGTGTATGTGTCTTTATGAGTGTTTGTGTGTGTGGAGTGGTTGTCAGGCTGTTTGTGCATCCATCACTATGACCTGAGTGTTCACCTCTGACACCCCTCCAGCCCCTCACCCCACGCAAGCCTCACAAGTGCAAGACCTCCAGAGGTCTCTGGGTTAAAGTCATATCTGCCCTCAGTCAACAATACTGTTATCAGCTGGAGTGTGTTTGGTGTCTGCTGGGAATAAGGACATGTTCCTGGCAGGTGAAGGTTCAGCTCAGAAGGAAATAGATTTTAATAAATACCAAGAACATTCTGATAAGAGGCAACCTGGGAGATCAAATACTTCTCTGTCTCTAATAAGGCGTAATATTTTAATTACATTTTAACCACATCAAATTGTTATTATGACCCAAAGATAAACTACTTCAGATATTCCCTTTTTCTTCTCACTTCAAGAGTGTCATAGATGTTGCTTTTAAAAATACTAAAAATACTTTGGTACATATTCATGGTATAGTTACATGTGGGAGTCAGGAGTTGGGAAGCACTAATGCATCTGTGAAAAGAAATTTGATAAAACTTTTGTTTGTCTCAGAAACTGAAGTCTGAATGCAATTTCATTTGTGCTGTTGCCTTGAAGTTTTCTGAAAAACAGCCTAACAAATATATCTGTATTATCCACAACTGTTTGATGTGCTTTTCCCTTTGCATGACAATTTAAGGTAATGTGGATGATGCGTGACAGAAAGCTGGCTTGAACCCTGACGTCACACTCGCGGGGTGCATGCTCTGGAGTCAATTGAGCCATTGTAAAAAGTTGCACTTGTGAGTCAATTGACCAGGCTGCTGCTTTTGAGAAGGTATCATGGGAAATAAGTCTGTCTCCATGTATCACATGCTGGTTCACACAGTTGAGCTCTCTTGGCTCAATCACGTCACCGTGTATTCAACTGCTCTGTGAAAACAACACCCCATCCATTCAGTCTTTATCAGTGCATCAACAGTCAGGGGAACACATGGCTTTCCCCACAGTGCTGTGATCACTCTTGATCATATTTCCCTCGCTGTATCTCTTTTTCCAATTCTGTCTACACCAGGTACAAGAATGGTTCTATGTAGTACTAGAAAATAGTTCTTAAGGCTTTATGTAGAGTAGCCTTTGGTATTAGGAAGAATATTTTGGGCAAAGGGTGAGAGAAATGATTTGATTTGAAGTTAAAGATTAAGTGTTATTATAGCTCCATATAGAAGCACTCGCAAAGCCAAAGAACCGCTGAGGAGCTCTAAGTCGGAGAGACGTTTCTGACATTCAGGAAAACAGTTTTTAAACTCTGGTTTGACTTGTTTTCAGTCACAAAACGCCTGACGTTTATCCAGTTCAGGAGCTATATGTGTTGAGGGTGGATGTCTTGCTATTTACCACCCTACTACCTAGTATTTTTGACCAATGCATGTGTGTGTGCTTTTCAGGGCACATGACTTTCGAACGACTATTTTTGTTGGTTTTGGTTGAGTGTTTGTGTGTGAGAGGGAGCGAACGTATGTTTGCCTTGTGTGGTTTTCCTCCGACTGTGGAGGGCTCCTCGGCCTCCTTCACCATCATTACAGCCAGAAGAACAGGAGGGAGACAGACAGACAAAACAACATCTATTTAATTTATGGATGAATTATGAATTAATTAAATTACACTTTAGGAGTGATATGAGCTAACATGTTTATCTCTATTAATTTAAGTCTTGTTTGTAATTATGTTCTGACTAACACTGTAAACTGCAAGTTAAAGAACTCCCATTTTTAAGTCATTTCAAGTGAAATTTAGTGACTGTTGAACACTGACTTGCTTTTTGAGCTGTGCTTCAGTTTAAATGTCTTCATGCCGGGTGGCAATAAGAAGGTCAAAGACTTAAGATTTGAGAGGGAAGGGGAGAGCGAGGCAAGCCTCAAACAGGTTTAGGGTTACTGAGGTGACACACACAGTTCTCCCAGTAGGTGGGAAAGAGGCCTGGTGTGTTTGTACGTGTGTGTTGAGGGTCGGGGAGGTCAGTGTGTGGCTGCCTGGATTCCTTCATGCTAGTATTTAGCTACGCTGCTGCAGACCCTGTGTTTTTAACCATGACAGCTGCTAATCTCTTGTCCCGACGGTCCTCTGACAACCTGACTTACTGGAAATAGAGGTGTTTGTGCTTGTGTGTGTGCATGTGAATTTCTGTCCTTCATATGTACATGCCTGAACTTGAAGTAAGTGTAAGCTGACACAGCGAAGTCCTCTTAATTAGTATGGGGATATATTTGCTTTTCCCCCAGGATAGCTAAGGATAAGACACATGATCTATGTGAACTATTGTCAACAACAGGATAAATACACAGAAGAGAAGCAGGCGTCTTACGTCATGCTTGCTCTGCTGTAGCTGTACCTCTAAAACATTAGAAAACTGACACTCTTTCATACATCAGACATTAAACTAGACTACTTGAATAACAAAAACATCTTTACAGGCACCGAAAATATTTCACTCATGCTGTTAGCACATGTAGCATTTCTAGCATCACTGCTAGACTGACAAACATGCTTCTGTCGCAAAGCTAATAATACCCCATGGATACAGACAAAACAGTTCACTAACAGTTCTATAGAATGGAAACACATGAATACGTGGTGTTTGAGCATAAGTAACCTTAACTTCTATAGCACATCATGTTAGCTACCATGCAAAAAAGAGCTTTTCTGACAAAAAACACACCTTCATGAGATCAGGTAATGAATGAGCTTGCAGCCATGTACATAGTTAAAGCTTGGTCACACCAGAGAGCGGAGCAGCAAAGTTTGTCTGCGAGTCTTTTGTGAAACACTTGGTTTTGTGACTGCTCATGATCTACTGTAGCTGGTGAGCCAAATGCTAACACACTAGCCTATGAGGAACACACTTGTGTTAGCCATTCACAGTAGCTTCTGAGCTTCTGAGATTTAGCCAGCCTGTTACCATAGCTCAGTCGCTAACAGGCCAGTTAGTTCACACAGTTTAATCAAAGGATGCAGTCTTCTATCTCATAACTGTCTGCAAACCAGTCCTCTTCTGTGGAGCAGGTTAGACTCTGACAGAGGAAGGTGAAGTAAAATGGATGGTGCAACATAGATAAGCTTTGATTGGCATTTGTATAGCTGTGTGCTATTGTCCCATTTTTAATGCTGGTGTGACCAAGTCTTTAATTGATTAATAAAATGAGAAAAGAAAAAAAAAAAACAGCAAATGTCTTTTGCATGTTTGTTTTTGGTAGCTGGTCAAAAAGTCTTGAGGGTGGGACACCACTGGAGAGACTTGGATTTATGACCTCAGTATCTCTAATCATGGCTGCAGCCATGCCTTGATTCTTAGACATCCTTCACATTAAAATTTCTTTCGCACTTCAGAATGGTTTGTAGGTTTCTTTTTTATAAGATGATGCAGTTACCACCGTGGACCATGTTGGTGCTGTATTTTCAAAAGCTGGTTGAGAGACACAAGACTCAGGCCTCACAACAACACATCATTCATGTCTTAGATAACATCTGAATTCCCTGTTGAGCATCCAAATGAAAACTCACTGACACAGTTACTTAACTCTGCCTCTATGTAGGTCACTAATCTTCTACACAGTCAAATGCAGGAGTTTTATTCCAGCTTCTTGCCCACAATACTGTATTTGATGTCTTTCTATGCTTGTTCAGCACAGAATTTAATGACAGCCTAAGTATATATGTATGCTCCTCTCCCACAGTCTCTCTGTTACTGAGCCTTGACATGACGTGCCTGAGTGACTGACATGAGTGGGGTGACTGAGTTCACAGTGTATGTGTGTGTGCGTGTGTGAGTGTGTGAGAGGGAGGGAGAGAAAGAGAGAGAGAGAGAGAGAGAGAGAGAGAGAGAGAGAGAGAGAGGGAAGGAGGTAGAGATAGACAGGACAACCGGGGTCGGCTGACCACAGAGGAATTCTCCCTGCAGGCCTCAGGGCCCACAGCTGATCGCAGCACATGGTAATTACTTTACCTCAGTATACACACACACACACGTACACACACACGCACACAAACTTTACCACACTCTTACATTGCAAAAACACGTCTTTCACATAATATTTATAGACTTTCCTAAAAACCCATCTGAAGTTGTACACGGCTGGTCTCTCTTACACACAACACACACACACACACACACACACACACACACACACACCTTGTTGGGCTACACACACTGTCGGTCTATCTCTGTCCTTGGGGAGCATGGCGGTGCAGTCAAATGACATAGGACTTTGTCACACACATGACATTGCAGTGTGGAAGTGGGTCAAGCAGTATTTGCAAAGTGCGTAGTGTTTGTTTTAACGTGTGTGGACACCAGATGGGTGGAGTCATCCAAAGCAGGACAGTTCAGGACATTTGGTGTCAAACACTGTCGATTTTAGAAAAGTACACAGAGCCTGGTACATACTGCTCTGGAGATAATCTAGGCATTTCTTTCCTCCAAAATATTATTCTTGTCGGTGAAAATGTGTGGGTTTTTTTTTTTTTTGTTTGTTTTACTAACATTTTTTCAAACCCGCAGCAGCAACAGTAAATTATAACAGTTGTATGGAATCTGGAGTACATGAGAATTACTTCAGATTAACTGCTTCTCAGAGACAATTCTATAATACACAAGTAGTCAGTCACAGTTCCTTATATCCATATCAGCATATCAGCAGTTTTCAACATAAAAAGATCTCAGAGGTCATCAACAAGTACATTTTTCTGGTTGGAAAAACAAACAAACAAACAAACAAACAAACAAACAAACAAACAAACAAACATTTTTGTGAAATGTCAAAGTGGAAAAATATTGTACATATGCTTATTATTGTTCATATGATTTGCTATGTAAATGTACTGTTTGTACTGAAACTAATGCATATGTACCTCTTTGAGGCTGTATTCAGAACGGTGGCACAAGTGGTAAAACTGTCGCCTCACAGCTAGAAGGTCCCGGTTCGAATCCTGCTGTGGGCACTGGGGGCGTGTCCTCCACCATGCCTTCAGTGCCTGCTGCTCGAGGAAAAAGGGCCTTTCTGTGTGGAGTTTGCATGTTCTCCCCGTGCTCACCTGGGGTATCCTCCATAAATATACCCCCATTAAAAACATGCAAGAAGATCACCACCTGACCAATGGTGACAGAGGAGAGTTGGTCCCCGGGCGCCGCTGTCGGCTGGCACCCACCGCTCCTAGTCTGCCATGGAGGAACAACTGACCAGGATGGGTCAAATGTGGATGGGCCAAATGTGGAGAAATAATTTCACAAAGCATGACGTGTGCACTGTGCACGATGTTGTGTGTGTGATCAAATAAAGTATGTTTCTTTCTTTCTTTCTTTCTGCACACTACTGATGAATGTAGTATGCAATATGTACTACATACTGCATATTGTTTTTCATAGCAGTATGCAGTATGACTGTTAAGTCGATTTATTTTTGCTGTATGCTGGGCCAGGCTCAGCCAGTTTTGGGCTTTGCAAAGCAACAATATCACAGCTAATGGTAAAACACCACTACTGTGCAACATCCTCTTAAATTATAAATGCACATCTTCACAATATTCTGTCATTTTTCCTGAGAGATAATGTCTGAGTATTTTGGCATACTGCAGATTGTGCATTTACCTCCATACTGCACATTAAATGCTAAATTTTGGCCAAATCAATATATACTGCTGGGACAGTAGGCGGTTTCACATTCAGCCTGTGCCACAGGTAATGTGTGGTAATAAGGTGTTGACCATCATATGACTGGATCACTGCACTACAAAAACACAGTCGCATGATCTATGCGCGCGCGCACACACACACACACACACACACACACACACTCACACTGGTTCAATAGGAAACATTACACCACCTCTTTCTCTCTTGACTTTTCAGGCCGCACCCACTGTCAAAATGGCAACCATTGTGGAGTTGGACGTCATGGTCTCCTAGACTCCACCCTCCTCTCCTCTCAGTGTGTGCTAATTGATCATGAGACTATGGAAACACATAAGAGGGAGGGCGAGAAAGCTAGGGAGAGAGGGTAAGAGATGGAGAGAGACACACACACACAGAAAGAAACTGATGTAAACAGAGATAAAAAAACGGGGAAAGAAGGGAAAGTCCACCATTTAGGGACTGAGTTAATTTACATTTATTTAATAACACTGATTTAACTCAATTTTTCAATTACTGTCCAAACTCCAGCAAACTAGGGTCCAGGACTTTTGGGAAATGTTTCTTAATTGCGCGTGTATGTATTTGTTGTGTATATGAACAATGATTTCTAAGAAAAGTTCATGAATTTAAATCTGATTTTTTGATGAAATGTAACAATAATAATTTTACACATGTGACTTTTTTCCACACAAGATGTTGTCACCGCTTCAAACCAATGGGTGAGGAGAAAAACAAGGCCATCGCTCCCTTGTGACCTACAGTATATGCTCCACATTACTGCTCCTGTACGGTACGTTGCCAACAGTCTGCCTGCAGTCCATGTTGCTCATGTGAAAATTACTATTCAGACCCACATGCACAGGGTAGTGCCGGAGCCTCTGGCTGCAATGGCCTGTGATAAACCACTTTACGATGCATCTCACTTTACATAACACACTGCTTGGTCCATGTGGTCTTGTCTGGTTGAATGGGAAACACATGACACAGTGTGGATGTATTGTGAGTTGTTCTGAATAAGAGAGATAGCTAAAGGCCTCAAGGGGTTGATTCACAAATAAATTACTAAACAAATAAATATGATAGATAATGTTCTTAGGGATAGATATCTCAAAGTCTGGGGAAAATGATACCAAAAATGAAATCAAATGGCAGTATACAGTATCCTTAGAGTTAAGGTTGTGATGTCCAGTGTAGTTTTAAAGTCAGACTACTAACATGCAGCTGCTTGGAATTACCAAATATCCCATTTTCAACAAGTTTTAATGTTGGCAGTCAATGTTAACTGTCTGAGCAAATCCCTCAAATCTAACTCATCCACTCCTCTATTTTCCAAATGAATGTGACCAAAAGACAGAAAGTGTTGCTTTATTTGATAAAGAAGATAAACAATGTGCCTTCTTTGTCATTCCACCAGCACACAAACACACACCCACACAGAGACATACAAACAGACATTAAGCTCATTACACTATCTAGCAGTCAGGACATTCACATTACACTCATTACAGGATGTCTCACCCTCAGGTTACGGGGTCACATGACCTGGCTGATAGATGTCTCATAGAATCACGTACTGCTGTACTGCTCATCAGATGTGTGTGTATGTGATTGTTACTCCAATCATCATGCACACACACCATCATGCTGTTGATGGGCTGCTCAGCCAACATGGACCACACACTGTGACCTTCGGCGTGACCCTGGAAACACCAGAGGAAATGAAAGAAATGGAGCAGTGTGTTTGTGTGTCTATGCACAATGTGGTGTGTGTGTGCGCGGTAGCAGTGTGATTTGATTCTATTAGTCAAACACTGAGTACTTAGTACTGAGTACATACAATGGAAAGTAAATTTCTGCACAAGCCTGTTGGCAATAAGGCTGCTAATGTTTTGTTATTTTAAATACACAAATGACAAAACACAAAATACCCGATTTCAGCTCATCTTTTGAAGCATGTTAGCATCATGAGAATCTGTGAGTGTGGTACTGTGTGTCCATGCCTCCATTCATGTGTTCATCACTACAAACTGTTTCCGTAACCCTTCATACTTTGCATATCCAGGCCATGTCTGTTGTCTAGACCAGCCTTGTCATACATGTTGCCTAACACATGCAGCTATGTTATATTTGCATATGGTACATTTGCATGTGAAACCATTCAGGGACTGAAAGTATAGTTTAACCCTCAAACTACTGACTCATGCTGGCCCACTAGGGAACTGGCTTTGTCATGCTTTTCAGCTCTGCTGAGAAGCTCCCTTTTATCTCCCTTCTCAGAAGGTTTTGGATGGATTTTTTGAAACAGTATTCAGATTAGAGTGAAACTGAAAAGGCCTCTTGTGTCTTATCGATGGCCCTGCCAAACTTGCTGTCTGACTCAGACCCTGGTTTCTCACTCGTTCATGCATGCACGCCATAATGCATAGTGATTGTCCTTGATCTAGCAGATGGCTTGTCTATGCTTTTTGGGTAATTGAAAGCATCCTGTTTTCTCTACACTGACTGAGAAGACAAAACTAGAAAGATAAAGGCAAAGATTTCTGGATTTTTACTTGGCTGAGATATGTGATAATACTGATAATTAATGATAACAGAGGATATTAAGAATATACTTGGGGCCACCCATACATGCTTATACGTTCAGTACTGTATGTGGGTGAAACCGGAATTTATTTTTATACGCATATTATATGTTTTTATATTTGTATGTTTGCAAATTTTCACTTTGTGGTGAAAAGTATATTACTCAAGTACTGTATTTGGGTGGCACAAGTGGTAACACTGTCGCGTCACAGCTAGAACCCAGTTCGAACCCCACTGTGGGCGCTGGTGGCGTGTCCTCCACCATGCCTTCAGTGCCTGCTGCTTGAGGAAAGGGGCCTTTCTGTGTGGAGTTTGCATGTTCTCCCCGTGTTCACCCGGGGTTTCCTCCTTAAATAACCCCCACCAAAAACATGCAAGGAGATCACCACCTGACCAATGGTGACGAAAAGGATGGGTCCCCGGGCGCCGCTGTCAGCTGGCAGCCCACCGCTCCTGGTCTGCTGCGGAGGAACGATGGACCAAGATGGGTCAAATGCGGAGAACTAATTTCACAAGAAGCATGGCGTGTGCATGTAGTGTGTGCATGTAATGTGTGATAAATAAAGTACAGTTTCTTTCTCTCTTCTTTCTTTCTATTTACAGTTTTGAGATACTTGTAGTTTACTTGAGTTTTACATAATTTTACATAATTTCTACCCCAGTATATTTTAACAAAATATATTGTACTTTTTGGTCTTCTACATTTATGTTACAGCTAGCCTCTGGTTACTTTGACAGTTAAGATTTTACCTGCGAAACATATGATCAGCACGTGCATCGTGTTGCATTGTTAAAGCGAGTTTATGTAACTTTTGCAAGCGACTGTAAAGCTGTAGCAACAAAACCTCTGTGTGAGTAACAGTGTTTTGGTGCTGATGAAATCAATTTTCCATTTGCAACAGGAGCTGTGCTATTTGTTCTTTCAAAACCTTTACATGGTCTGACTTCAAGGTGTGCTCAGGCTGACTCTGTTTGTTTTCCCTAGCCAGCCAATCAGCTGCTGTACTGATGTTAGCTTTAGCTTGCTAGCGATGTAATCTCAGGTTATTAGGAACTTCTGGTCTTTCTCTTACTTTCCTTTGTCCTATGGTTTCTGTACATTTAAGGGGTTGATTCATGCAGCTTTGGATGAACAAATGTTTCATTGCAGTTGAAGCATAATGTGTAACAGTATGGTGTTTCTACATAATGAGTACTTTTGATACTTAAGTGCATTCTGTTGCAAATTCTTCTTTACATCCACCAGTTAAAATGTAAATGCAGGTACTTTTACTCCTAATTCAGTATTTTGACATTGTATTATTACAACCTTTGCTTAAATTAAGGTACCAAACATCTCTTCCTCCACTAGAATACACTTATGTGTACACTTGCATTCAGTCCAGTTCAGTCCAAAATGACTCACGGAGAAACTGTCTTAACAGAAAGATAAGAAGACAAAGAGGACCTGAGGATGATGAAATTCTTTATTACAGCACTCATACAGTAAAGATAGGACCGACACATTTACGAGATGACTGCCTGTGGTGTCATCAGTTCTTCATGTAATACTGCCTTCAGGTTGGTGGAGTGATACACTTTGAGCCAACTGTGGTTTTTCAACCAGCAACTGCTTTACTCAATAAAGAGATGCTACTTGACAAAGCACAGAAGTATGTGCAGATGTTGTTGGCTATCACCTTGCAGTATTTGTGCGTGTGCGTGTGTGTGTGTGAGTGAGTGAGTGAGGCAGATTTTATACAATTCATGATCCTTATTTCCTGTGGGCCTATGTCCTTTCACTGTGCCTGCGTCTGTGTCTACAGAGGCCCATTTGGGACAGAAAAGCCTGGGGGAGTGGAATAAAAGCTGGATAACCGTATCTGGTTGTGGTCAGACCAGTCATAACCAATAATGCAGCATGAGGAACATCTCTGGCCTAAGGGTAAAAGGTTATGAGACAATACTTTGGCTAATGCTATTTAATATGGTGGGCAGCTGTGTATCTGGGCGTCTGTCTGTCTGTCTGTCTGTCTGTCTGTCTGTCTGTCTGTCTACAGCTTACATCTTTTTCAAATCTGGTCCTGCATACCTGATCTTCAGCCTTTTTATGGAAACTCTATCCTCCCTGATGTGACTGCTTCCTCGTCTCAGGCCTCCCAGTCATGCCTGACTCACTTTATGAGCCGTCCCAGCGGACAAACAGGCTTTCATGCTTCACGTAACGCTTTGTGTGTGTGTATTGGGAAAGTTTTACTCATTCTTAATTGCTTGTGAATGTGCACCCGGGCACGTCTTGTGGTTTTTTGCAAAAAAGACTTGGAAGTGTTTTTGTGTTGAGATTCATCAGTTTGAGATATCACCTATCACCAGTTTTTAGTGCTGTTTGCATGGAGCACATGTGCAGGATACAGACTTATCCAGATGAGCAGTGAGACAGAGCATTGCACACATGTACCATAATCACATAACCGCACTGCATGATTCAGAACATCAGAAATAGTCAGAAAAATACAGCTAGACAACGCTGACTGACATTGTGAAGTAAAACATATCTGCAGTTCTTACAGCAACTGCATCTGTGTCAGTATGGCACACATGCACACACTCACACACCTCTTACTAGTCTTCTAACAGTGATCTCAGCCCAGTATGTAGGTCAATTGATAAGAGCAGTCTCAGTAGATAAATTGTTATCAGACAAATATACAATGGTGTCAAGGAGATTAATTTCTGACCATCAATCATCTTAGTCCTACTTAACAATGACTGACACTCTGAATTATATAAGAGTCATTTGCCCTGTTCGACTCCCAGCAAGTGATCTGAGCTATTATGAGCTGGCAGCTTGTTTCTGAGCCTCTGCAATGTGATTAGAGTTGACTTGGGTTAGTACAGTAGAACTGAAGTTAGCTGTGAAAGGTGGGTCAGTCACAGTTCAGAGTCTGTGGCTGATATGAGAGGAAATGAGGGCCTAGTTTAGATTTTTAACCTAGTAAAAAAGTTAGTTATACAGTCATTTAAGTCCTAACTCAGCACTTCAATTTGAAGTCATATGCACATAAAAGCCACCTGCTCTTGTGCTTTGTTTGCAGTTTAGCAGGCGTGGGTACACACAAGTGCATGAAGTACTTTTGGTTAAAATCTAACCGACAATGAGCAGTGTCAGCATCTATCTGTCCCCTTACTGTGGACTCTAAAGAAACATACATTCAAAAACAGCATAGGACCTAATGGAGAAGGTCAGTGTGTGTGGTGGTCAGTAAGTGTGACCAAAAACCACAAGTCCAAAAAAGATGACACTGATACGGCTAACCATGCAAACACAGAACCTCATAACCTCATCAATAATGACTTGGTGCAGTCATTTTTTTTAAAAGAAATTAAAGTGTATAATAATTTATGATAAAAATGTATGTAATAATTCAAATTATCGTCTAGGATTAAACTGGGCTAATCCTGTTTTGTGTCTCATTTGCATAGACTCGGCAATCATTCCTATTGGTAAAAATCCGATTTTACTTACGAGGGTCATTGCTGAGATCTGGGAACATTGTGACATTACTAAAAAGAAGCCCTCAGAGTGGTCCAACATAATCGGAAGAAAGTACAAAGGCAATTGTTAAAATTATTTACTCAAACCGCTTGCTGTAAACATCCTTCAGTTTGCTGACTGACTTCCTATCCAGCTTTGACCTACTGTACTTGCCATAGTTGTGTGGACACAGTTGCTTAGCAATGAGGGATTATTATCAACATTTTGGACGCACTCACTCTTAGTGTAACCCTAAATAAAATGGTTTATATAATCTGACTAAACCATTAGCTTGTTAGCAGCCTTGTTTTTTATCACCCTCTCAGGTTTTGTTGGAGTGTTCCCTAGTTTCAGCAATTACTTTGGCAAGTATAATGTCATCAAAACTGATAACCATAAAGGCCAAAACTAGAAGATAAGACCCAAGTCATAATAAAGTATAATTAACCTTTAAAATCTACATTATCAGGAGTCAGAAACACAAAGTCTGTTGAATGGGGTCATGAAGGGAAAGCTTCACCTGAGCTAACCTCATCCAGTCCTCTATGACGCATAAATGCTACTCCATCCAGTATTCAGCACCATCTGTGGTCTGCTGCCACTGCAGGACCTGACTGCAGGCACAGCACACAGTGGTTAATATGGAAGTGCTGGAGAGGTGCATGTATGAGGAATGGATAAGGATGGAGTGTGGGGGCAGGAAGGACACTAATGGAATAAACCGGGTTGGAAAAAATGAAGTTGTGTTTATTAAAGAAGGTGCATGTTGTAGATTTGGAGGTGATCTTGGTCTGGACTGCAGCACCTGATCATGTCACCACTCAACATTACAGTTATTTTATTATAAAAAGGAAGGAGGGAAAGAGGAAAGTAACTTCAGAAAAAAGGCATGAGGACAGAGCATGTGTCACCCAGACTTAACTGACTCCAACCCTCTATGTGTGTGATGCTATAGTGAAAAGGTGACTAAGCTAACCAAACATGATGCTGTTTGTGTGTGTATAGGTGGGGGGTATCTGCCCTCTCTGTGCGAGCATGTGTATTTGGTGCTGGTATGTGAATGAGTTTGTGTGTGCGTCAGTGTGTATACTGTCCTGCTGACAGCAGTGTCCTGGCTGTGATGTGCACGGTTGAAGGTGCTGACAGGCTCGTGTTGTTTCATGGTCCTGCTGGGGGCTGTTGGGGCAGGCCAGGGCTCAAATGTTCAGCGTGCTCGCCTTCTGTCCCCACCATCAGTTAAATGCACAACCTTCCTCTCCCAGAAAAGCCTTCACCTCCTCAGCACTGATCCCTTATTGGTATTTGGTAGGTGTGTGGTTTTGCGACTTGGCACCAAATGTGAAATTTCTTTTGGTGTTGAATAGCTTTGAATTCAACCCAGAACCAAACAGCTGACAGACTAAGTTAGCTTCTAACAGGTAAACTTTAGTGTAGCATTTAGCAGCTGAAGAGCTATTCAGCTGTTAGTGGAGACCAAATAAGAGCTAAAAGGAGAGCAAAGATCAGGCTTATATTCAGAAACATGACTCCAGTGAATGCTAATGTTGATCCTTGTCTGCTGGATATGTGAATAATCAACTGTGCTATCCAGTGATGCATATTCACAGCTGAGAATAATTTATAATGGAGGTTAACTGCAGCTTTCAGATATATCCACTTAACATGCAGCAGCATGAGGGAGGTTGCTTCATCATACCAGATGTAAATGACTGTTGATCCTATCTTTGCTAAAAATGTCAACATAAATTAGCCCTACATGTTGTGTCCCCGTTTGTGCTGTTGTTATTCAAGCCATCCTGTCCTGCGAGCCCAAATGTATATCACCCCTCATCCTGCCTGTCATGTTTATGTTTCACTGAAGGTTGTTAGACACTGTAAATGTCAAAGTCGTTTCCACCTTTACTGTGAAGGCTGTGTGATGATAAAGGGGAACTCGAGCCTTATTAATGGATGTACAGACGTGTTCTATGAAGAGAGGAGGGCTGATGTCATGGGAAAAAAAATAAGCAGATGCGAAGCGACATTTACATGGAAAAGGTGGACATCTGATCACACTGGTAGCCCGAATGACCCGTGTGAGATGCTGTGTGTATGTGAGATGTTGTGTGTGTGTGTAAGGGCAGCCCGGTCAGTGAGACAGCCAACAGTCTCTCCACGTCTGTCATATCCTGTTATGAGGAAGAACAGTGAAAAGGAACACACACACCCACAAATTCACACAGAAATGTAACGTACTCATTCATGACACTCCTGGCATGGAGTGTTGACTGTGTATGTGTTTAGCTGTACTTTATGGCAAAATTCAGAGTTGATTTCCTGTTAACATAAACATGTTCTCATCCCGTTTTCCAGTCTTTACAATCAAAAAAGCATTTTTTGTTGTTGTTTTTCACTGTACGGCAGCAGTTTGCGCATTAGCAAAGTAAACTAAGACTACATACAGAGAGATATACCTGCTTGTGAACGTCTTCTCATAAGTGGTGTACTCCTTCAAGCCAGCTGTCATCGCATGCTGTCATCCACAACTGTCCTGGAGTCAGCGATGGAGCAGAGGGGTGGAAAAAGAAGGAGAGGAAAGAGAAATGAGAACGATGACAGATGTTGAGAACATCACCCCTGACTCATGAGAGGAGATGGACGAGCCAAAGCTGACATTTGTCTCTGATTTAGATCTGAGGTCCACTTTAAATCTTTGTCAGCGCTCCATTTTTTTTCATCAAATTTCCATATTTCCACTCATTCCATTTGCGTTCATCATACTCTTGTGTTTCTGAGAGAGAACATTTCTTGACTGAAGGTCGCTCTATCATCTCTCCATCAGACTGTGCTTTTTTTATTTTGTTTTCATTCACATTTATATCTCTCACTTCCTCCCTTGTGCCCTTGGATAGCACACTGTATGATATACTAATTATAGCAAAGTAGGCCATTGTGGCCAAGGACGTCTGCCATAATAAACACTTGCCAGCAGACATGGGCACTGCCATACACACTCATACACACAAGTTGTGCAATCCTGTTGAGGCTATCTCAGCAGAGATACTTGGCGGTGTTTTTTGAAAGAGGAGATAGTGGCTCTTAGAAAAGCTAAACTCAGCCTATCATCCATTCTACGTATGTGTGTGTGTGTGTGTTTACTGTGTGTTTGTGTGTTTTTATTTCTTTATGGATCCCTGTGTGATAGCTGTGTTTCTGAAGTGTATCAGCAAGTAAAGGGCACCATTACATTTCCAAATTTTGGACCTTAACAATGTTTCCTTGTTCATTACACAATTGGGATTAATCAGGAAGTGTTAATTAGTACTATGGGATTTAAATAATGACTGGCTGCGAGGTGTAATGGCTCGGTGTACACGCATGTTCTGAGTGAGGTGACATTGTAGTGAAGCGTGTTTCTGTTTGGAATGCAGCCCAGGAGTCTGTGAGGCCATCTGGATTGAAGATTGACCTGTCATACCTGTGAATGATCTACAGCCTGCTGGAATCTCACCCACACACACAAACACACACACACACACAGCAGCTGTAGTCCATAAAGGCTTGTACGCAGGATTTATAGGACAAATAAGACATTAAGTAATATACACAAACATATAGCATACGCAGACACTCACATGCACGCAAAAGCCAACACGCAACATAAATGCACACACACACGCTTCAACCCACACTCCCACACACGACCCTGCTGATAATCTCTGTGACCTTCACCATGGCGGCAGACATGCTCATGCAGACACATGTACAGGCGGACACACATGTAGACTGAAACAAACTTGCAAAAGAATGCAGTAATATCCAGGTATATGCAGCTCAGCGGGAAGGAAAGTGCAAATGTTGACTTTTGAAAGTCGGCTTGTTAACGTCATTTATAGACACAGAATGTGTTGTATGGACGCTGCTGGAAAGATCATAGCTATCAGATACTGTATGACCATTATTTATGATTTTTCATGTACAATGGTGATGATGAGAGGAACTTATGAGAAACTTACCTCAAATATGAAGCTATCCAGCAACTGGTTAGCTTAGCTTCACATAATGACAGGGGGAAACAAGCTAGCCTGACTATGGGCAAAGGTAAATCTCCTGGCAGCTGGGCAACCTCACAATGAGGGAACTGTTCCCAGCTATGAAATAGTCCTGCACGTCAAGTCAAGTCAGGTCAAGTCAAGTCAAGTCAATTTTTATTTCTATAGCACATTTACAGACAGCTGAGCTGCACCAAAGTGCTTCACATGGGAGAGTTTAAAATGCAGCACAGGAAAGAACTAGGGCAAAGATAATGCCTCCATAAAACCACAACTTCCTACTTTAAACTTTGTTTATTGTATGTATTAAACAAATAAATGACATGCTAATTGCTGCACTTTAGAGGTGCTTGTAGGCAATTTGTTTTGACTTTTAGACGGAGCCAGGCTAGCTCCCCAAACAATCCCTTTACAGTCTTATCTTAATGAAAGGATAGCGATTTTCGCAAAAGGTTCGATCGATTTAACTTCAAACTTATTAATTAACTAGGTAAATAAAATCAAATAAATAAATAAATAACATCCCTAGTAATAAAATCTGCTCAGTGACCTGTGTTTACATCCAGACCAAGCAGCCACTGGAATGCCACCAGTGAAACCAGTGAGGGTAAATGGCAGGTCAAGGGTCACAACATCACTGCGAGGGTGAGAGGAGGAGGAGGGAGAAGATGAGAAGAACAGAATGGACAGATAGAGGGAGGACTGAAGGTAAATGAGAGAAACAGAGGAGAGTGGCACACAAGGGGAGGATGACACACTTCTTTAACACAGCTGAGCAGCACTCGACTGAGCGGCCCATGTGTGTGTTTGCAGGTTCTTCAGTCTGTGTTTCTGGCTACATGGTTTTGTGTGTATTGGTCAGTGAGAGGGAGAGAGCAACAGACACTAAGCAGCTAACAAAACAACAGCAAAAGGACAAAGCAAAGTAAAAGTGCAGCTTTGCTCTAGAAATAGCAAATGGCCTCACAGTGGATAAACCAGATGGGTGGTGTGCGCACACACACACACACACACACACACCCACACACACACACACACACACACACACACACACACACATACCATGCCAACCGTCCTGGCCTGGTGTGTGTGTGCAGGTTGTGGTTTGATGGATGAACTGAAGATGGCCATTTGAGGAGGATCAACTCTAAACCAGTTTCTGCTGTGCACAAACACACAAAGAGAGGTGAAAATGCACAACATTTTGCAGTTAAGTGCATGCACTGAGCTGAGGAGGATTTTGGGAGGCGAGTGAAACTTTGCATGTGTGTTTGTGTGTATGGTTTACGCCTGAGCGGTCATTTTAGTAGACACGCTGGCACTTTACATCCCCACCGCATGCATATAAGACGCTCGGCCAGACAGAGCTGTCATTTCTAAACATAAGTAGTATGTAATATGGACTGTACATAGGAATGGAGCTGTGACACTGTGTGTGTGTGTGTGTGTGTGTGTGTGTGTGTGTGTGTGCGTGTGTGTGTGTGTGTTTGTGCGCGTCTTTGGCCGTCTGCTCAGTTTCAAGGACGGGTTAAACACTGCTGTCTTTTTATAGCACCAGCAATTCAGCTAGTGTGTATGTGTTTGTGTGTGCATGCGTATGTAATAGTGAGGAACTTAGTGAATGAGAGCAAGATGTTGGGTGTTTGTGCATGTGTTTGTGAGAAACCAAGTGTAGAAAGACACTTGTGATAGCATCACTTCTGTGATAGCGAGGAAATTGGAAGGGAAACAAAAGGTTGTGTGTGTGTGTGTGTGTGTGTGTATGAAAGCATGTAGACTCCTGCATGTCCTTGGGCCTTGCACAGTTTTTTGCCCTGCTGTCAGGGCAGTCATAAAAGCATATGAATCAGCCCGTGTGAGTCTTTGCTCATACACACACAAGAGTATTTTTCCATTCAGGTGTGAAAAAACAGACAGCGCTGTCAGAGAAGAAGATGACTCACCTGACCTGCATTTCACACGCTCATTGCACTTGCCTGGGAAACAAACATATCACTGTTATTTTCAACACATGCATATGTCTCCTCTGGAAGGATCTACTGTAGAACCTGAGGGCCTGTCAGGTGTTCAGGTATTCAAGGTAGGCATTCTAAGCTCGGTGAACAGCTAATTGCATCTCTGACCTTGTGATGTAGCCATTGCTTCTAAATGGTACATTCTTATATTCTATTAATGTGCTGGGACAGATTACACAAATCCTTTAGTAAGACACTTTAGGGTGCACTTCCACTTGTTACTAAAATGCCAGTAGAACCTTTTGGTTAAAGATTAGCGTAAAAACTCACCATATATGGAATTTTTAAATGCATTAGTAGTAGTCATCATTCAGAATTCTACAAATGTATCCACATATATTTTAATTTGCACAATTGCTGATGTTACGTAGTATGTCTTAGCCTAGCTAGTAGTGAATAGTGTGTTAACATTTTTTTGTTCCCAGTTGCTAAACTGTCGAGCCGACCAGTTAGCTTGCTGCTAAAGATAAACAGCAATTTTCGAGGCATCTCAGCAGATTCCTCTTGAGCTATATGATGATGATGATGATGATAACGATGATTGATGGGTTCTTTAAGACGCTAGTGCTACAAGCATGCCTCTGGCTTTTTCTGACATTTTAACTTGTCATGGCAAGAAAAACACAGGTGCTATAAGTAATTAGCAATGATAATGATGTTTAAGTTGCTATTTTATTTTATTATTGTATATTTATTGCATAATTTTCTGCTGGGAAAGTGTTGGCAAACAGGTATCATGATCAGGTGTGTATCATTGTCCACTGCCATTAACAGCAGCAAATCTTTGTTGCCAGATTATGCATTGTGACCCAGACTGGACTGTAACATAAACCTGTATTTGATAATTACTCAGATTATAATTGCACTGGTACTGTTTAAAGAACTGTAATTACCTGACAATCTGCACCTGTCCCTCCCATCCCCCACTCTTTCAGCTCTCTCCATCTAGTTTTCATTTCTGCAGCTTGGAAAAACACAACGCACTCAGAGCTCTCTCTGCTGTCTCTGCTATGCCTGGAATGACAGAAATGGCCGCTTGTCAGTCAACTGAGTCACTGCACCCGTTTCTGTGGGCATTAAACAAACTGAAGTGCCGCCCCTTTAATTAACCCTTTTGCCTCAGCCTGTGAGGTCAAAACTAAGATTAAAGCTTCACCTCAGGTTTTTTTCTTCAGTGTGTTTTTTTAAGTAATCATGTCACCTTTTTTTTTTGTTGTCGTCTACGATTCCTCCTTGAATATCCTGTCAAGTTCATGAGAATAGTTTAAACGGCTGTTCCTCAAAAGGACTGTCTTGACGACAGGTTCTTACTGATTTATAGCTATGTGACACCGACCCTGTGACAGATACAAGCATTGTCTGTGATTAAACTGAATAATACAAATCAAACACAGTCAACCGCACGTTGATACATGTACCTTGCGATACACACCCATTCTGTGTATCTCAATAGTTCCTCTTTAAACACTGCTGTCTGCTCCATGTTGTATCTTGTAGATTCCAATTCTTGGCTAAGTAGAGACCTTGGATATGTCATGGGGATGAAATATGAGTGGCTACAGGTATGTTCCTATTAAGGTTTGGCAGTGTGAGAGAACACTGTGGTTATTAAGTCAGTCTGATAACAGGAATGAAAAGGAAACCCTGTTATCTTAATACTGTCAGTCATCTCATTCTCCTGCACTTGGCTTTCAAAGTGGTGTTTTAGGCTGTTTTGTTGTTCACATGTAGTCAGAGATGTCAGGTCACAGGCTCAGTATGATATGTAATGAATCATACCATAAACAAAAACAGTTATTACTGGACTGAAGTTCAATTTTGATATACTTGTACTTTGCGTATTTCCATTTTCTGATACTTTATGTTTCTATTCCACTACAGTTCACGGAGAAGCATTGTACTTTTCACTCCACTAGATTTACATGACAGCTAGTAACTAAGTATTTTGCAGATTTTGATTTTTATAACAAAATACAAAAATGATCATGCGTTATTATTACTAAGCTACCTGGCAGTAAATGAAGTAGCTGGAATTGGCCCCACCTTTACCAGCTGCAACGTTAGTGATGCTTCCACATTAATGCATGGAAGATTAGAATCTAATGATTCTGAAATGGGTCTTTCTGCATGAAGAGCACTCATTAGTATATTTTGATGCCAGTATTCTTTGAATGTAGGACTTATTGTAACATTTCTACACTGTGGCATTTTTTACTTTTACTTCAAGGAGCTGTTTCTAAGAATTGACCATCTGCCTTAATTTGTACTCCAGACAAAAAGGGGACAGCAAATCACCAGAAAGTTAAGTTAAAGTAACACAGATTGCTGCTAACTGTAGCTACTGTCTGCTAATTAGCTGAGTTAGCTGTGCAGCTATCTGTCCTATTGGCTGACTCTGAGCAGTTAGATTATCAGAGAGGCTACAAACAAACCTCCAGGTTAGTCAAACGGATTTATTAACAACTATTTTTAACCATAGTTTCCCTTTAAGCACCGTTCCCTCTAAACTGGTGACTTATTACCTTCACACTGAACATGTAGTTACAGGCTGGGAAACTGTCATATGATTCATCCTTTGTCAAATATTAAATCCAGACTCAGAGATGTGATGAAAGTCATGAGGAAGATGGATTGATGAAAATAAAAAAACCACAATGTCAGTGTTTATTTGTGGGTGAACTTTAACAAATTCCAAGTTTGTCTCTCCAATCTTTCACTCGAGAAGTTTCCTCCCATGGGATATCCAAACTTAATGTTTTTTCCTCATGAATCACTGACATGGAAAGTGTTGACCCTCTGTTTATGGGATAATGACATAACATACAAGACATCTAAAATGTCCGTCCAAAAGCAATCTGATACATCCGAGTAACTTTCCCCAGGAATCATTTCCAGTTTGGTGACCTGATGCTGAATCTGATGTGGAAGTTCTTGTATGGAAACTTTGAAACCAATCTGTCAATCTGTCTGTCTGTCTGTCTGTCTGTCTGGCTGTCTGGCTGTCTCTCTCTCTCTCTCTCTGTCCCCCTCTCAGCCACTCACATAAACACACTACTGCAACCTTTAAAACACACAGCTACTCTCAAACCCACACCTTACACACACTGGCAAACTGGCATGAACACAGCTCAACCCCCCCCCACCCCAACCCCCACACACACACACACACACACACACACACACACACACACACACACACACACACAAACACACACACTGGCTTTGTTTGTGGTCAGTGCTGCATGCCTGTGAAAACAATGATGATCTGTGAGAAGCAGGCAGGAGCCAACCTACCCTTGATATGACAGGTGCAATAGCAAAGCCTATCACATTACTTCTGTAATCATTAACTACTTGTGGCCCACTTTGTGTGTGTGTGTGTGTGTGTGTGTGAGAGAGAGAGAGCATGCATGGTTGTCTCAGTCCATCACACAGTCACACTTGGCTTTCTTATGCAACAGGACATTGCTTTTGTTGACAAATGACCTTATCAGGCCTCTGTACACAATGATGTCACTCCGTGTGTGTGTGGGTGTGTGTCTGAATGTAGGTGTGGTGGATTTCTGGTTTACTTTGGATTGGGGGGGGGGTTAAACAAACTTTATCGAACCTCCACACAGAAACAAAAAATCAGATTCCTTCTACTTACTTGTACATCAGTGTATGTGGTATGTAGTCACTGTGAATTTGGTTTTACGAGCTGTGAGGAAAATAAATGAAACCACACTGTAACTCTCACTGTAAATCACGTTCATATCAACTTACCTCTCCCTTAAAAGATGAATCACTTTCTACAAGAACATGGCCTGGCAAGTTCACTGAATCAACACTCTTATCACCCAACTTAGAAAAATGTGAAGAGCAGGAATGTTTTTTCACCCTTGTGAAAACACTGCTGTGTTCTCAAATCTCACATCAGCTTAATCCTCACAGAAAGTGAGGACATAAACACATTTTAAGACTATTTGGCCTTCTCGAGCTGGGCTGATGTTTAATGCCTTTTTTGAACATTATCCATTATCTATAGTGGATGGATGCCGCTGGGTTAAGTGCACAGCAGATCAATACCTGAGTGTTAAATGTTTAATGCTTACATTTTTTATGTCAAGCTAGCAGTGATAGCCTGCTAATACTCTAAAGTAAGATGGGGACCCACTAAACATCAGCATGTTAGCATTGGTCTTGTGGGCATATTAGCATGCTGTTGTTAGCCTTTAGCTCAAAGCACCACTTTATTGATTTAAAAGGAAGCTGCTTTAAATGCCAATCTACCACCACACCCTTACTCTCTGCCCTGCCAAAGACAGGCCAGAGTATTTCCATTATTGCCATTGATTGTTGCTGTGTGCTGTAGAATTGTCTAATTTGAACATAAATACCAGACAGGGTGTCTGTGGAAGGTGTTTAAAGTGAATTGATTTAAAGGAAACATTTTGATCACATTCAGCACATGTGCACATGAATGATGATCACAAAGATAGATTAGCTTCAGAGTTGTTTCAGCTGAGTACAAGAGTATATCAGTAGCCGTGGTATTTTTCAAGATAACAGCCCAGACTGTGTTAAGAATATCCAGGAGGTGTTGTACGGGTTATTTTCCATTCACTTACTGAGAAGTGGCATCTGATTAACCTGCAGTATGTGCCTAATGTTAGTCTTGGAAAAGCAAGGGGGAATCTCCAGCTGCTCAACTTTGTTTAGTCAAACTTTGTAGTCAAACACCTGCTCATTACTGCACACAAACACACACACGCACTCATACACACTCCCTTTTTCTCGACACACATGCACTGACACAACAAAAACTCAGAGGTGCCAAGAAATTCCTGTCTAATCGTAGAGCTCAGGTAAATTAACTATGACAAGTGCAAACCAATCTCTCTCTCTCTGTCTGTCTCTCGACCCATCAGTCTCTCTCTCTCTGTCTTTGTATGGACTCCATTCATCTCTTACATAACTGTGTTGGTGAGAACCTGCTGGCTGTTCAAACAGGTCGGCATCATCGAGGATTAGACGCTGATGGACATGACCCACATACTGAGACACTTTTCTGCAGGTAGCTGTCAGCCTGTCACCCTCACCCCCTATGACACACACACAGACACGCGCACACACACACACACACACACACACTCGCACGCACGCACGCACACACACACACACACACACACACACACACACACACACGCACACACACACACACACACACACGCACACAGATACTGTAGACACACTCATACATGCTCACACAGAGGATTCTGTTCCTGTCATGTTTGAGAATCAGGGTGTTACAGAGATAATAAATGGCTGCCAGTGGTGAAACAGGTGACTTCAGTGCAAAGTCTGCCGGTGAAACCTGTCTCAAGGCTGTGGATAGACTTTCCATTGTTCTGCCTCATTTATTGTTTGAGCCATGACTCATTGCAGATAAGCTGCTAATTCAGATTCTGCACAACTGCCTTGTGACCTGCTTTGTGTTGTTTGCATTTGTAATCTAGAGATGGAGGCTGCTTCTTGAAAGTGTTGGTAAATCCACTTATAGAACTAGTTAAAGGATAAGGATGGTGATTTTCTCGATTTGTCTTGCTGTGAACAAATTCACGAAAACACCAAAACCAACAACATGTTAGTCTGCCTTTCAAAAGTTTCCAACATGGCCTGTTGCATTTGGACAATTTGGAGTCTGTTTGCTTGTACTGAAGAGGTAAAAAACAGGTCACTCACAGAGCTGGGGAAGCGATTTTGAAACTTTTGTCACTGAAGCTACAAGCGACTCTTCATTGGAAGTAGCTAAACTCAGCTAGCAATGTCACACTTTTGTTAAAAGTAGTCCATTACAAGAAAAGTCTACAGATGAGGAATATATTTCAGAGCAACATTTCAACCATTTTCATTCAGAAAATATATATCATATCTCTCCTTTGCAAGCTTGCTACTCGGTGCATGGTTTTGAAAGCAGCCCTGCCACCTGAAAGCAAGAGGGAAATGATTAATTTGCTATGATTAACATCATTGCTCTGAAACGCTGGTACAAATATATTGTCCAACTTTAAGAAAAGGCAAATGTGACTCAAGCTCAATAGTACATTTGTTGGGGACTATTTACATTGTCATTTCAATGTGGATAAATACACATTCGCTGTTGTAGTGAGTTTTTCCAGCAGCAGGACTTTGCATGCTGGGTTGAGTCACAGCAAACTACAGTGTAACTGCTCATGGTGATGAAGGAACATGGTCCCCAGGGCAAAACATAGAATATCACCACCCTTCATCTTTAATAATTCATTTTGTGAAGAAGGCACTCACTTTGAAGGCAGATATCTGTGCTGATAGAAGCTGCCAGTTACTGATGGCTTCGTGCAGACATTCCACATCCTTACATTAAACATCTTTATAGAAAAAAACCCCCAAAATATTGCAACAAGATTTACACCATCATATTCAGTTTGTGAGGGCAGACATGTCAGCGCATGGGCCATTACATCTCTACACCCAAACCCAAGCTACCAATTATAATAATCCACACTCATGCATACTTGTTTGAAGGCCAATGAAACTGTCACATTAAATTATTAATTATACACATTTCATTAAAAAGAATATTCATCATATCTGAAGTGAAGGATGGTGACTGACAGTGTTTTTATTGAAGACTGGTCCAACCCTAACAACGTAACAAAACATACCAACATAAAACATGAGTCATACAGCATTTGTTGGTGCTCTCAGTGTAACCCTGCCCAGGAAGCCAGATGAGTGGGGCTTTACCGCATCGTGCCACAGAGTTTAGATAACCATAGGTTGTCTGTTTATATTTGTCTCTGATTTGCAGCTTCATTGACAATAGTTTTATTATCCTGCTGTCACAGACTCCACTCAGCTGGCAGGACAAAATGTAAATGCAGAGCTGATAATACGCAGGTTCAGAGAGCCAATCCCCGTTCATCCTCCTAAAGTATCAGATAATGTGCGCCCATCAGCAGGTAACCACGGTGACAGGGGAGAGGTGCACAAGCATTTAGCTTGCCTGGTGTGACATCGATCACGTCTACATGACCTGTGGAACAGACGGACAGCAGCGAGGACTGTGTTTGTGTGTGTGTGTGTGTGCCATTCTGAAGGATGTGATCATACATTTATGTTTTCTCATATATGTACATTTATGTGCGTGTATGTGTGTTTGTGTGTTATGTGTTTGTCTGTTTACCAATGTAAAGCAGACAATAAGAGGAAGCAACTTCAGGAACAATGGATCAGCTGCAAACACCATTAAAACTAAACCCAGGGTTGCCAACTTTTGACTTCAGCTTGGAGTGAGATTTGTCCTGGGGGGCCAGTGGGTGGGGGCCGCCTTGCCACCAACCCTGAAAAATACCTGATGAATTCATGAAATTAGACAAGTGACCATTGTGCACCTGTCAAGTTAACGTGACTGAAATCTGAGGTCAGTGATTGAAATCCATGAACCACCCTCTCGAGGGGGTTCCTCCTAGAGTGTTCCACATTGTCTCACCCTACTGCGTTGTGATTGGCTAAAACTACTGTGCTACTGTACTACTCGTTGCCTCAATGTGCAGCACATCAGAGAAGTTTGTCTTAAATTTGTTAGAGGGTCTTCTTTAACCCAAAATGACCCAGTAGTTTTGCTGTCTAAACCTAACCAGATATAGGTGTACTGTAAGGTTTTCTTACACTCCTTAAAATCCAGAAGGCCTTGCGGCCCCCCATTGAGGCTTCAGTGACCCCTAAGGCTGTCAGGGCCATTAGCTTGGGAACCACTGGTTTACTGGTAGGCCAATTTTATTGCCTTTGGACAGACTCACAGTTTACTCCAGTTTCCAGTCTTTATGTTAAGCTAAGCTAACAGGCTGGTAGCTGTTGTTTCATATGTAAAAGACAAACATGAGAAAGGAGTAGATTTTCTCCCATAACTCTAGGCAAAAACGCAAACAGCTGTTTTTTTCCCAAAATGTTGAAATTTTCACCAAAATTTGATGGTTTCATTCAGTTGAAATCAGTGTTTAACATTAAAACGTTTCCAGGTCTCTTCTGCCTCTAAATGAACAGACTAAAACAAAGGTAAAAGGAGGTGAAGTTCACACATTTATCAGATGCTGAGAGGAGTCAAGTTCCTTCACAGATCAAAACATCCCCATTAATAATGCTTACGCAGGCGTTTCCAGTGTGTGGTTACTTACTGATACAAGATGAAAAAGCATGCTGTGCATATACTGAATCACTTCTGCACAAAAACAATAGATTTTAGGGACAGGAGGTAAATGCTCGTCATTGTTCTCAGTTTCCATATTCATACAGTTTCTTTGGTTTGCTAAGCAGAAGATATGACGCAGTGGTTAGAAGAAAAACCCATTATGATGAATTTCAAAACAAGAGCTATACAAAAAGACCCCAGGTGTCACAAAGCACTCTATATTCAGTAAATCCCAAGCCCAAATGTTATGTTTTGTTAACTTTAAACTCAAGTCTTGACTCAAAAGTAAACATAGACACAGATACTTTAAACAATATGTAAAAATGTAAATTTCTGTGAGGTTTTTTTTTTTTTTTTTTTTTTTTCAGACGTGTGTGAACCCTACACATAGTAAGCAGGTGTCATGAGATCGTGCGTCATTATGGGGGCTCTCTGCTCTGTACACACACACTCACACACACACTAAACCAGCTGAGCGCAGCCTCTAAACCACAGGCCTGACTCACCATGCTGTTATTATTCCTGTTGTTGTTAATGGGCTCTCTGTTGTTCCACGACCCTCACCTTTGCTCCACTGTCTCCCCAGGGTGAGCGAGCATTTCTATGTACTCCCTGCCCTCCCACTCTCTCTGTCTTTCTTCTGTATTTTCCTTCTCGTTGTCTTTTATCTCGAGTCGGAGCGGGCTTCCTGCCTAACAATTGGAGGAACCCTGCAGTCAGAGGTGTCACGCTCTCTCATCTCCCTGTATCTCTGTCGCATGCATAGATGCTGTAGAGCACACACACTCACACGTGCATGCATTACAGACAGCTGGCGAGATGAGGGAATTCTGCAGGAAGAGCTCATTCCTGTTCAGGAGTTCATGGGTGATGACAGTTTCAACTGGGGATGAGTGTGTGTGTGTGTGTGTGTGTGTGTGTGTGTGTGTGTGTGTGTGTGTGTGTGTTCAATTGAGAATAGCTTTGACAGTTTCCAATAGCCTCAGAAGTACAGTTGTGTATCACATGATTTTAGTGCAAAGAGTTCATTATCACAGCAAGTTCACTGTTTCAGGAAGCTAAAGGACGCTTCCAGTTTATTACGACCAGCAAATTGGATCATCTTGTTGTGGGACTGGCCATCATTTTTATTGGTCATGATAAAATTGTAAAACTCCCAAAAGTAATTGCTGTGTTGCACGAATGAAACGACTAAAAGTAAGTAGGACAGAGCAAGACACATAATGTGTCTGACAATCAGACAGGTTGCTCAAAGGTTTGCTAAAGAAGAAAACGAATCATTATCCAAACTGTCCACTGTAATCATCCAGAGCATTTTACAAACCAGCTCCAGGTCCAATTTTGACCTATTGTACTTGCTGCACTTGTACATGCACCGTTTCCTTGTACAATGAGACACAGGTGCCTTTTCTATGGTTGTTTGGGAACTTGGGCACCTACATGGAAATCTATGAGGGGACTGTAGTAACATTGTCCAATGATGATAAATAAAAAAATGGAGACAGTGTCAAAGCAAAGTATTAGCTGTGGGCCAAACTGAGCTTATTTCTATGTTTATCTTACCCGCATTTTTCATTTTTTACACAACTACTTCAGTTCCTTTCCATAGATAAGAACCACTGCAACACCATGAATGCCTTTGAGGACAGATTGTCCTAGAATCTGCACCATTATCTTCATATCTAAACGATCCGTGCGTCTCACCTCTTGCTATGCTGGCAGGCTTCTCACTTTGCTTTTGAGAGGAGATGTTTGGAATGTTCAGTTCTTTGGTGTTGATTGATAAGTTAGTTTGTTATTATCACCATTTCAGGTGTACTCACTCTGGGCTTTACTCCAAATAAAAATAAAATGTACATAACTTGACCACACTCTTGTCTTGTTTATCATCTGACTGCTTGTTGTGTCCTACCTCGTCACCGTTTTTATGATACTGGGATGTTCCCAGAGTGCAGTGCAGTAAAGTGTTATTAGAACCAATGGCCAAAACTGGTTTGAATACACTGTGGTAATCCTTTAGCATTTCATATGTAACTTCCTAAAGAGCTTGGCATACAGACAGACTGACAGACTGACAGACAGACTGACAGACAGACAGCAGAGTTAGACAAACAGGGATATATAAAGGTCTGAGCTCCCGCTATGTATTCAGACCACTGGTTGAGGTTAGGGGAAATCCTAGAGCCACTCTATTGGACAGCACTTTGTTTATCAGCTACATTTTCGACTGCAGTCTGCAGCGGTCATGGTGACTGTGTAAAGTTTGTCTTTTCTAAGTTGCGGGTGACCAAGTCCTGAATGACTGAAATGCTAGCTTTCTAAGTTCTTGTGTGTCTGTCTCGATGCCACAAGTGATTATACTCTGTTTTTAAAGGTTAAATATGCTTTTTAATAATGAGTTCATGGGAAAACAGAATGGTAACAACTCATGACTGACCTTGCCTAACACGGTCACACAGAATCAGCACACAGAGTATACACACACACTGGAAAACAGCTGGAGGTTGCCCTGGGTCCGGTGGTCCACTGTGTTGACTGACAGGTGCTTTAATAGGCAGTGATTGGCTCTAATCTCACCTGAGATGGACTGTTCGCTGACCACCATCTTTGGTAACAACACTTGACACACACACAGACAAATACATTCATACACACACCTACCTAACCCCCTGCCTCTCGACACTAACAATGCCCCCTCGATGTCTCAAACTGTGTCCCTCCAAATTTCATCCATCCCACGTTCATTTGGAAATGAAGACATTCTGTTTGATCTGCATAGGAATTTCCCTCTCTCCCATCTCTAGGACAGAGGGAGAGAGAATCGCACAATGTACCAGTTAAAAAGAATTGGTCTCCATTGAAACTGGGCCCTCTAAACTCCCTGTAGAGCCCCCGGGGCCCCCATTACGGTTCTGGCTTCTATAGAAGGAGCTGCAGCGCTGAACACTGGGCCTCCTTGTATTCTCCCAGTGCCCCAGCCGAGAGCCATTGACAAGCCCCACAATGTCCCGAGCGCTCCTTTACAGTAGAGAAGGGCTCTTTTCTCTAGAGGGTGGCTCGGGACTCAGAGAGAGGGACCTACTTTTTCACAAGGAGCCCTCTCCAATAGAGGCATCTGCAATCTGTTGCTTGCCCCCAGCCCGGTCCAGCCCCTTCTCCTCTTCAGCTCCTTTTTATTGCAAACCGGCCGCAAACAAGGACAAATCGACCATGAATTCCTCAGCGCCTGGCAGGCGCTGCCCGCTCCAGCTCTGTAAACCCTCTCTCTTTCTCTTGTACTCTCCTCTCTCTCTCTCTCTGAGCATTCAATCTCCCTCCCTCACTCTCTAACTCTGTCTTTTGTGTAAAAAAAAAAAAAAAAGCCCTAAAGGCCTGTTTTTTCCTGAACTACCCTTTTACTTCTCTCCCGCTCCCTCCTCATGTGTATCTTTCAACTGCTTCCCACTCTCTCTCCTGGAGTGAAGTGGCGAATACAGGAGGTGAGAGGGCTAACGAACAGAGCTCCCAATAAAAGGTCTTTATACAGAGCTGCTGAATGGGAATCTGTTTTACAGTGCATTCACCCATCCACTAGCAACTCCATCCCAGGAGTTGCGGGAACTGAAACACACCTTGCGGTAAGCAAGGTGTGTTTTAGTCACTGTCGCTAACTGCACTCTGAAACTGTACCTCATTAGAGTGCTTTATGTGGAGAAGTTGTTGCTAAAACGTTTAACTTTAATTTCACTGTCAGAATCATTTTGAGAATCAAAAAACATATGTCAGCTTTAAATGTTGAGCTAAGATTATGTTGTACAAAAACTCATCTGCCTGTCTGCCATGCTGTCAATAAGTGTCTGTCAGTATCAGCCTGCCTGTCTTCCTGTCTGTCTGTAAAGGAACTTCCATGCAGTGGCTTGGCTGCTGAGGATCACAAAATAGCTGCAGTATAATGGGACCACAGGCTCAAAGGAGGCTCATTCAAGCCTGAACACCATTTAAGCCCACCTGTTTTCCTCCTCCTCCTCCTCCTCCTCTCCATCCTCACATCCTTCCTTTACAGAGAAGGAGGGTGGATGTTCAAGGGCTGTATAGCTTGCTGTATGGCCTCTGATCACACACAGAAATGCGCACACAGAGACTGGGTGTTTAACATCAAAGCTGAATATGCAATCCACATACAGAAACCATTTGAACTTTTGCCAATCTTGCTGTCCAGCACAACAGATGTAGATTTAAATTTCCTTTCAAATCCAACAGGTGTCAAGCAGCTTGGATGATGATGATGATGATACAGACTTTTGTTATTTGTGTCATGCACACAAATATGCCCAGACTACAAGGTCTTGCATACCCTGACAAATAAATATAAACCAGGCCCACAGTGCAGCACATGCATGTTAAAATGAGAAGACATAACATACTGTAACTTCTGCTATCAGATTTCCTTTATTTCCATGGCAAAGTTCCTACATTTCTAATATAGCATATTGATTTATTTTTATTTTATTTGTTAGGGACCGTGTACAACATTAACCAGCAATGTTACCATTTGATGTATTGTATATAGAGTTATCTCAGAGCTAATTTTCATCTGTAGTCTCTTGGGTGATAATTAAAGAATACAGAAAGTTACACAACAGCAAAAAAAAAACAAAACAAATTGGACAAGCAAGACAGGACACATATACTAAACTGAACCTACCAGAGAAATCAAAGCAAAGAATATGTGTCTTACTCTCCTTTCAGCTCTGTTTTGGTCTGTTATGTTCACCAGCTGGTCGCAAAGTTTGCCTGTCTGCTGATTGGTGCTGGGCAAGTAGTGAACAGTGGGTTTGGAGAAGCTTTTTTGCTGTGAATGAAAATGAGGCAGATGTGAGCAGTAAGGGGAAACCTAAACAGTAAAGTAATGGGCTCAAAAATCCAAACAATGGCTTAAAGGACGTTTAAAAGATTATGGTCTTTGTAATACAGAACAAGTCATCAGTGACTCAAGACATAACATTTGTTGTTAATGTTTATCCAAAATCATGATCTCTCCCCAAGGATCCATTCTTATTAAAAAAACAGTTACTGTCGCTGCTTCAAAACCATAAACATTAA
>JBBMOE010000013.1:12041596-12121596 GCA_037975065.1 Chaetodon trifasciatus
ACATCAAAGGAGGAGTGAGGAGCAACAGCCTCGTCGAAGGAGGTGAGGAGAGGGGAACCCCCTCCTCCTCCTCCCCCTGCCTCCATCTCAGGACCCCCTGCTTGCCTCTTTTGTTGTGTCACTTTTTCTTTTCTCCCCAGCCTCCAGCACTCTCTTTTCCTACCTATCCTATTCATTTAGGAGACTGTAAAAAAAAGGAAGATTGCCAAGTTCATAAAGGGACCCGCTCTGCTCAGGGGTCCATTGTTTGACTGTGAAGGTGGTGGTGAGGGGGGTGTAAAAATCAATATGCCTGCACACTGGGTGCAATGCTGGTTCTTTCTTTCTGCTAGAGGGGCAATAAGGGAGGAAGGGATGGGATAGTGTGAGGGAATGATAGCTTTATGAAGGAATGAGGAGGAAAACAAGGTGAAAGGTTACGTTTCATTTTTAAACTCTCGGTAAGGGTAAGTTAAAACTAGCTTTTCCTTTAAGTGTAATTATATTGTACATGTCAGTGTAGCCATTTATGGTTGACTGTGGCCACAATGACTGCATTGGAATAAGCCCATTCACCAGAAATGTGAAACACTGAGAGAAACCAGAGACGGATGAGTTTTTGTAACATAGAAATACCAGAGTTCATCAAAATTAAAACACATCTCTCAACTCTCATTGAGTAGACCATGTTTTAGTCACCAAATGTTCACTTCCTGTCTTGCCTTCTTCAGGGTGGTTCTCAAAGTAAGAAAAAAAAAAAAAAACTAGAACCGTAGGTGATTATTCGGGTGTTCTTGTACAGTTAGTAGAATAAAAAGAGGGACAGTAGCTCTGCTAATGCTTGCACTGCTGCTGAAAAGGAGGATTGCTTTTTTCCCCAGTTCCCAAGCCTATAGCTTGTGGGAGCATGTTGTGAACCCAAGTTCCATAGTTCTTCATTTATTGTACAAGGTAAGTAGGTCTGGAATTTTCTAAGTTAAATTGGTTGTTTGTTGGACTTGTTGATATAACTGATGCTATACTTTTCAGGCTAAGCTAGGCTTTTATGACCATGGCTTATTGTCTATAGAGGGCCCAAAGTCATGATGTCACACCTGGGCTACCCTCTAGCAACCTCTCATTCAGCATTTCATTCATAGGTCATTCCAGCTGTAATCTCTGTTAATTAAAAAACTCTGTCCTGCTTATTACAGGCAAATCTGAGCTACCCGCGACCTTTTGATTTGCACATAATTCATGATGGCTCTGTTCCATTTAATTGTCCCTGAAAACAATGTTAACAGGCCAGCATGCACCATACCAGGGCCCTGGGGTACCCTTTTAGTGCAATTTTTCAACATGTGCGTTCATTACTTCACTTACAAAAGAAATCAACTTTCACTTTTGGTTTCATATGGGAAGAAAACCCCATCTTGAAAGTCCCGTGCTTGACCCATTCAACCACCCCGCCTTCCTCTAAATGTAGACCTTTGTTGCTCTTCATACTACGTCATTTGATGTGTTGGGAGTGAGAATGGGCTGTCTAAGTCTATCAGACTACTCTGCACATTGAAAAATTATGCGTATGCAGTACCTTAAAAAGTGACACCACGGGGTCCTGACCAAGCATGTGTATGTGATGAGTTGGGAGTGAGAGCAGGTTGATTTTACACTCATGAAATTGATGTAATTCCTTTTATTGTTTTATTTCATACCAATAGCCCCAAACCTATATGAAATAAGACATGGTATGGAGACATTACTCACAATAAACCATTTCATCTTTTGGAAATAGTAAGTGAACTGAACTGCAGTGATGCAGAACAACAACACAACTTGGTCCTAAGTTATTTGAGAAAAAGAGTTTTGCCAGGAGCAACTAAATGGTGTTTACTGTAAAAGAGCTAAGCTGAGTTCCTCTGGAAACAATTAGTTGAGCTCATAGAACACATGCTAGTAGACAGTACCGTTTTTGATCTCTTAGATGAAAAACTGATGATTTCCCATTAATGACTGAGTCAACCGCCTGTTCCAAATAATCAATTACTGTAAGCGAGGGAGTCTGTCCAGGATGTTTGCACCGTGTAGGAGATATTCAAAATAGTGGTTTTGTCATATGTCAAGTGGAGCAGCGCCTCCATGTACAGCGGGGCGTTTATGTGAAATACAGATAATGAGCTTGAGCTTCATCTAAAAAAAAAACAAAACAAAGAAAAGCCTGTAAGTCATGTGCTCTGCAGTCACTGTCACCCCACAGCTCGTGCAAATCACCTGTGGTGTTTGTCTTCGCATCACTGGAGGAAACCTCTTCACAGGATCTCCGGTTTGGTTTCTCTGCAGAAGCGGTAGCGACTGTGCAGCATGCTCTGCTGTTTGCACGAGAACGATAGTGGGAGAGAGAGACGAGGTTGACAGAAAAAGAAACAGATGGAAAAAGAGACTTCCCAATAACAATCAACAGAAATATCCTGTACTCAATGACCTATAATGTCATATTGAAATTCTTAATTCCAATGCATAATAGACAAAAACGTTATATATGATGCTCTTATTAATTGGTGGCACACAGAAACTACCAACATAAGGATATGATGATCCATAAAGTCACGATAATGTTCATGTTCCTCTAAGTCTGTTTGTTTAATAGGAAACTTCTAGCAGTAAATATTGTTGTGATTTGTTTTTTTCAAAAGGAAAGAGAGAAAGCCAGAAAGGGAAACAGAAAGAGATGAAGATGGGTTACGATAACATCAGAACACTAAGTTCCTTTTGCTGTTGGTGAGGAGGGCAGAATGACTGGAAACCTCTGTGATGCTGCATGGATGAAACCACACACCACACACACAAACGTGAACGCCAGTGTCTCAGTGATGTGGTGGAGCAGAAGTTCTTAACAGAGCATTCATACACACTGCTGCAGCGTACCCCGTTGCACACATACTGTTTTCTTGGCAGGAGATGTGGAAAAAAACAGAGTGAGCACATGTGGACCCATATGAACAGAGATTTTGCTGATACTATACCACATACAAAACCACACTGTTAGCACAAAACACTACAAATGCAGGCACATTTCCTGTACCTGCAATGGCAAATGTGGGGCAGAGAGATCTGACAAAATGCAGATCATGGGTGTGTGTGTGTGTGTGTGGGTGTGTGTGTGTGTGTGTGTGTGTGTGTGTGTGTGTGTGTGTGTGTGTGTGTGTGTGTGTGTGTGTGTGTGTGTGTGGGTGTGTGTTTGTGTGTGTGTGTATCTGTTCCAGGTGTGTGGCACCCATCTGTATCTGTGCACGTGTATATATCCATTTTTAGTTTGTATATATGGTGTGTCTGTGGTTGTTTATGGGCAATGCTCACATCATATATATGTACATTATTAGTGTGTATGTCCAGTGTGTGGCTGCATACTGACAGTATGTCAGTATGCAGTGTGGGCAAACAGAACCAAGGAAATGGACGGGAAACACACACGTGCTTCTCCATCTTAAACACCCATCATGTTGCTCTTTGGGAAAACACAGCAGACATCTATTACTGTGTGCTATTGGACACTCACTAAGCCTCTGGTGTATCGCCGCACCTGGTTGGATGGTTGAGTAAGACATTGTTGTGGATGAGCACAGTCTGTACCGAGCTGGGATGACTCGTTCATTGACTGTTCAGGTGACACATGAGATGCTCTGAAGCACGAACCTGTGACGTAGGTGGGACTCACACTCAGGCACACTGTGGCTACAGACATGCACCACCTAAAATAATATTCTGCATATTTCCATGGACAAGGATTATACCTTGTCTGAGAAAAGGACATTTTTCAGTGAGTGTTTACGTACTATGGACAAGGGCAGGCAAGTCAAATTTATTTATATGGCACTTAAGTGCTTTTCATACAGCACTAAATTATCAAATATGGAGTACACCATAACATAAATTAAGAGGATGAAATCGTTTTCAAAGACACTGAAAAGAAGAAAACCGTTCTGGATTTAAGGCCAAGCTGAACAGTTCTGACTGCTTAAATCCAGTGATTTAGTGTTGCACTTTTATGAAGGTGGAGGGCTCGCAAGAGATAGATTCAGAGCGGGTGGAGCAGAGGTTGACATATCTTGACTTTAAGTTCCAAATGTGGGTCAAGTTCCAAAAACACTGCATCTTACACTTCCCACAATGCAACCTGAAAGCATCTTACATTATAACTTTAATCTTAGATGCTGATCCAAGATAATCCTGATGACATCACCAGGAGTTAGCTTCTCAGATTTCTCAGCAGAAATACTGCCTCTAGAGCCACACAAGACATTATGCAACCGTTTATCATGCAAACGATCTTTATGTGCAAAACTGTGAAATGCTCTTTAAAGTTTCAGCCAAAGGAGAACATACTGGTCCTGGATCAGTGCTAGTCAAAGGCAGTGGAAATTTACAACCTGCATTCAAAGGTAGTCAAAGGTCTGGAGTAGTCTGAGGCTATGGGCTTCATGCCTGTCTGGGAACTGATTCACAGTAATTTAAGTATTTTTTAAAAGAAGAGTGATAGACACCATGGCCAGACAGACAGAATGCTATTACGAGAAACTTTATCAATGAAAAATGTACTGTTTTTTGTTTTTCATAACAAGCTGTAAACACATTGATGAAATTTCACATTACAATGTTAATGTGACATGTTGTCAGGCACTTGCTGATATACACATCCGAGCCCCATTAGTCATTCATTTGGAGTCATGTTTGTGGCCAGCTGATGAATGTAAGTCCAATATTCACTTTACTTTTTAGCTCAGTTTTTGGTCTCCACCAGCTCCTGGAAGAAATATTTAGCTCTTTAGCTGTTAAATGCTGCACTATGTTCACCGGCTAGTCACTAACTTTCTGTGTCTAACACCGAGGGCTTGCTCAGTGTAAAATGACACTGATAAGAGAGATGTAACAGAACTAAAACAGTAACGTTACAGGTGGTCTATACAACCGCAACAATGAGTTAAAAGATGCTACATCTGAGGTTTGTGGGGTGCTGCAGGATGGTTGTTTGAAGTGAGAACAGCAGCAACATCAGAGAAACAAGAATACAAACAGGGATCTACAGTAGTCAGCAGGCAACACGGACACATACTATGAAGTCACATGTTCATGCAAAGTGGTAAAAAAACATCATGTACCTTCTATTAATAAAGGGACATGCAAAATCAGATATACATGAACAAGATGCTATGAAAAGCAGAAGCAAAATCTCTCTTTCACACACACACACACACACACACACACACACACACACACTTGCAAACTTCAATAGAACCATGAAATTTACAAAAAAAAAAAAAAAATCTTAGGCCTAAATGTTGTCTTGCACACGCTTATATTGTCTTATATCCTTTGGTGGATTTGGGGTTACATACAAGTGATGTGTACAGCGTACTTTGCAAGCTGTGTAATCATGTTTTCATGCATGTTTTTTGTCTCTGTGTCTGAAAGGACTTCATGTGTATGTCAGATTGTAATTGCGTGTGTGTATAAGACAGCTGGTGTGCTAATCGTTGCCTCTCATCTCCCTCACATCAGCACACTCAGCCTGTGTACCTGTCTGCTCTTACGTACACTGTGGTTTCTCAACCAGCCCTGCAGTACGCTCACAACCACAGATAAGAGCTGTTTATCTCACCACGGTGGCTTCCTTTTCAGCATACAAACACACTCCATCTCTCCCTCTCTGTTTTTTTTTTCACATATTTCTTTTCTTGTTGACGCAACTGTAAATGCTGCAACCTTGAATGTGTTACACTGAACTGTTTCCCCTCGAGTCGTGCAGTGCACAAGCACAGAATAAGATGATGATGTTTGTGATGATGTGCACTAAACACCCAAGTGCTATGAGCATCTGCAGGCATTCACACACAGACACAGGCATACCCTGCATGCGTGCACCGACAGGCAACCTTACAAACTACAGGAAACAAACACACACAAAGAGAGAGATGCATGTCAGGAATCCTCTTACACAACTGCCCCACATCACTCCACTATCTGACATGGGAAAATCTACGCTAGACTTCAAACTTGCAAACAAAGCTACAGCCACAGGACATTCAGTGGACTGATGATTGACAGCCTTCTCCTCCCATTGATACATGTACCAGCAGCATAAAGCTGTCTGTCAGCACGAGAACACCCTGCATATTGGTCTCCATTTTTGCAGAAGTTGAATTGATTGCTCTGCAGATCAGATTAGATTTCTTTGGAGATTCAAGGCAATGAGGCTAATCTTAAGTGCTGCACTAACTTCTGTAAAAGTTTCAGTGGGTTGGCATAGAGGTGGCCTTTTGTGGCTGTATATCAGGTAGGGAGGCCACATTATGCACCTCTGTGTGATCTTATGAGACAGTAAGTTAATAAGTAAAATTTATTCAAAAGCCACATGCAAAACTAGGGTTAGTTCAGGTTAGAAGTAACCGAATAAAGCTGTTAAAGAAGAAGAAAAGACGGGGAAGGGACAACCTAGTGGACCTTTATGTGCTCAGCAACTCATTTAAATATGGTGGAGCCAAATTGTGTAATGCCTGAACAGTAATTAGAAGGATTTAGGATTTGATCCTGATTCGGACAGGAAGAAAATGTAACAAAGCCAAAACACAGTTGATGTGGGAATGCTGTGAGTAAGTCTTTGTTAGTAATCATGCAACAACATTTTAAACTAATTGTAATCAAGCTACAGCTTCTTGGCTTAAACAAGAATACATTAAATAGTCCAGATGAGAGGAGACAAAGCAATTGGATGATTTGTTTGTGCTGTTGGAAAGAACAAAAAAGGTAGTTTGGCAATATTTTTTAATTGAAAACAACAGGACTGAAGAACCAACTGAAGAGTTCAGCAGTTCAACCAAGAATTAAATAAATGACCCCAGGTTTATGGCAGATAACCCTAAAAAAAAGCATGCAAAGGGAGGACAGCAAAGCTCCCCGGATTGAGGATCGAAAACTCTCTTCTGTTTCCATTTTGATTTGATTGAAGTGAACTAAACCCTGAAGAAAGTCCAGCCCGTCGCTGCTGCATCACAGAGTGTTGACAGGAGGAGGGTTTGGGAGGAGGAAGATGAGGAGAAAAAAGCAATAAAATGAGAGAAAAATGAGTTGGAGGGGGTGGGTGGAGAGACAATGTGGGGTAAAAGGAGAGTGGGAGCGATGGCGTGAGAGACCACCTGTCCCTCTGGAGTTGGGTCCACTCGTGGTTAACCAGAGTTGGCAGCACCTCAGCTTGACCTTATCCCCCTTACGCTGCTGCTCCCCTCTGATCCCATTAGGGGCCAGGCACCATGGCAAGAACCCCCCCTCATCACACACACTTGCACGTACACACTTTCACCACCAAACGCCCTCCCTCCCTTGTCGTCCCCTCGCGTACCCCCCCCCCCCCAGTCTTGGGCTGAGCTTGTCCTTATGGGGGCCCGGGACAAACATCAGGCCTGTGGAACAAACAGGCCATTAATGCGGTCAGACAGCACAGACAATTACAACCAGAACGTGCTGTATGTGGGTGTGCACGAGCCTGAGAAAGGATGCATGGACAGATGCAGAAATTAGCACATGCACAGAACAAGGCATGGTGAGGTTTCCTGAAACACAAGTATCTCTTTTTGGTAAGACACTGACCTCTAACTATACCTGCTCGCTTGCTCTGCAGCAGCTTCTCATAAATGTGTGCACAGGCTGACACATTAAAGCAGTCCCAACTATGCACAAGCAGAGATTTCAAGAAGGTCAGTTACCCACATCTGAGGTTCTGAAGTGCTTTCCCACCGGGCTCCAAATTTTAAGTTGGCTGCAAGTTTTTGACCTAGATATATGCATTTCATAATAGCCCTCTTTATGTGAACATCCTACAATGAGCATGCCAGGAAAAGATGCTTCAATTTCAACATCAGCAATATTACAAACCGCCAGACATGCTGTATTGAGTGAAAGGGTCAACCCAGAGCACGTACAGTATGTACAGCAAATATTCTTATAACACTCGGACTGTGAAGGGATAGCACAGTATTCAACTTTCTCCATCTTTGCAACCTTGTCAGGATTTCCCAAAACCTGTTTTGGGTTTTGTGCTGTTTGAGAGGCTGTGACCTAGTTGTCTGATTATGTAAGACTGAGAGGGGAAAGTGGAGGCCACAAAAAAAACCCTTAAATGCTTATGTAAACAAAGTGAATGACCCTGTCTGATGCAGAGACAGCCTCACCACAATTTAGGCATCCCTTTCATAGAACACATACTGCACATATATATCTCCTTCTCGCATCCCTTTGCTCCGCTGTGTTTTGGCTAAAACAAAAGAAGAGCCCTTGCCTGTGCATTTGTGGTTGCATATACAAGCAGTGTATGTAGACATTATGCTAAAGTTAGCATCCGTCTGAGAGCTTGGCATGGCCACAGCTCTGTAACTATAGACTCAAATACATTCAGCCACACACATCCACACGCACGCAGAGTGTAATGCCATCCTTTGGGAGGCCCGAGAGGATTGCAAATTGAGGATACAGCATGCAAAGGGAGAAGACTGTTAGAAAAGGAGGGAAATAAGAAGAGGGTGGTGAGCCCTTCTGCATTTAGCCTGAGGAACATGGAGATTTAATGAGTTATCACAGTGTTTGACTCCTGTTTCACCCCAAATTGACTGAGAAATAGTCAATACACATGTATACTCTGATACCGATATATTCATACCAGTCCATAAACACAAATACTCCTTCACAGGCTGATAACTGCTGTGAACCAGCCGTCAGCACAGACATCCAGTCACACAGACACACACACCTACACACACCTTCACACAAACAGGCTGAGACCTGTTGCCCACTAGACAGACTCCCTTCCCCTTTGGCAGATTAGCCAACACATCCTCACGTAAACAGGTTTGTGTGCTGGCACACACTTACATAAAGGATATATGAGGCAGGCATGTAGCTGCACATACTGTACATCCACACACACCTCCCAGTGTAGCACAGACTGACAGGCTGGAGCAGGCCTATACACCTTCAGTGTCACAAATCAAGCTTGTCAAGGGACTTACTGTGAGACATAGGTACAGGAGAGAACAGAAAAAAATTTAAAAAAATGATTGCTGCTGTGACTGATAAGAAATAATAGAGGCAATTGAACACATCAAAGGCTTAGTGACAAAAAAAAAAAAAAAAAAAAAGCAGCCACAAACATAGCAGCACCATTGGAGAGGAAATTCAAATGGCAGTGACTATGAGTGGAAACAGAAACAAACAATACACTGGGCTGGTTCCAGGATATGTTATGACTATTATTTCCTATAAAAACACTCAAGTATTTTGGTTGGATTGAACTCACTTCCAATGGAAAAATACAATTTTCGAACAGATTATATACATTTAATGCGCTAATGTCTCTGCAACCCCAAGCTTTCATATATAAATTCAGATAGGTGTTTTTGCTTGCTTTACTTGCAGTGGTATGTATACAAAGGTCATTTGATTCAAAACACTTTGAATTAATTCGATTTTCAATGGAAAATGAATGGGAATATTTCACTAACCATGAATTATAAAATCTATGAATGCACCTGTATCACTTAGATTAGATCCAACTGGAGTTCCCTGAGATAACCACTGGTCTGTAACCACTGCTGCTACTGTCACGCCTCCAGGAAACCAGACGAGAGTCCCTTTAGGTCAACTCCTACTTCAAAGGCCAACAGTGAGCTTTGTCGCCAGGCTGTGGGCAGTGAGCTAGAGCGTCCTGAGGCTCCTGCTCCTTCGAACAGTAATGGGATTAAGATTTCCACGGCGCAGATTAAGGGGCTCCAGGTCCCACCCTGTTCCCCCTGTCAGCCTAGGTAACTCCCAGCCACTACCTCCAAATTTATTGCCAGTGTCAGAGAGGGAATGCTCCTGCTGTCATGGAGGGGTTCGTACATAATGACATGACATAAAGTAAGAATGTGACAAAAAGCCATGAAGCATATTTAAATTTAGCAACATAAACTTAATGTGATGTAACTTGACATGATGTGACATGACATAACACATCATCACCTAACATTAAACAAGACGTGACATGACATACCCTAACATAACATGACATCATATCATACAAGAACATGTCATGATGTTACATATCATACAATAACATAATGTGACACAGCATTACACGACATGAAGTAACATACAGACATACAAAAGTGACCTGACATGTCATGGCATACTGTAACATAACATAATATAGCATGACACGACAATGCATACTGTAACATAATGAGACATGACATGATATAACATAGCGTGTCAGAACAGACTGTGGAGTTACATGCAGAATTTCTCAATTTCTCAGTGCTGTATTGGTCCTAGAGCACCAAATGTGCATCCATGGCACTTAAAATGCCATGGATGGTTATTTATTCTAAATAATGATAGGACATAGTAGATGCAATTATTATTGCACACACAAAACATTTATGGACATGTTTTCCCAGGCTTAAATGTACAAAGATGCGTGCAAACACAGACCATCACACAACCACAAGTACGTTTCCACTCATGCAGCCAACGATATGATTACACAGACTGAAAGGTTAGGGTGAGAGATTTAATCAGTTTAGGTATGTTTACTTGTTTTTGTGATGCATTACAGAGTAAGATGATGGCACTGACATCATAAACAGAGAATAATAAAAGCAGAAATCATGAAAGAGAGTGGAGTTATGCAACAGGACATTGTCAGAAAAAGCTGCTACAGACAAGACAGGGGCAAATGCCTTTCTGCTGGCCCATGGCTGTTGGTCTGGCAGTGACAGAGCAGAGAGCCAGTCTGACTCAGACAGATGATGGTGGTGGCAGCTGCTGCTTTCTTTATTCATAGGAACACTGACCCCTAGTGTTCATCACTGTTTATAGAGAGAAAAAAAACTGCCAAACTTTTACAAACAGATACCTCAGCTCTTGTTGTTGAAACCTTTGAAGGAGAGAAACAACAAGGAAATATGATAAGATATCATAAATCTATATTAAGGTTAAGTGATTTTTTTTTTCGCTCTTGTCTATACAACTCCATTATTTGTAGAATGTCTTTATATACTGCAGTAGTATATGTTTATATATGTGTGTCTGTGTGTAAAACAATTATTGTGAGTGATAAATAAGCATCTTAGAAAAAAACACTAGCAAAACTGTAATGATGAAGCAGTGTGTCTGTGTATCTGTATGCATGCTTGCTCATGCTTTGCTCTCTCTTGCTCTGTGTCCACTCATGTGTTTTTAGCTCTGTAATCCAATTTGGTGAGAAGCATCAGTGCACACACACACACACACACACACACACACACACACACACACACACTGACACAGGATCCTGCGCTGTAGTGTCTCTGGGCCCCACAATGTTGAAGTTTCCCTCTAGGCCCAGCTGGCAGAAGTTACAGCGGGGCAACAATGTGCCGGCAGGACGGGCCAGGACGGGTACGGGACAGGGGCCCCACGGCCCCGCTGAAAGGCTTCTATTGTCCTGCCCCACCTCCATCAGGGACCATTAATTATGGGCCGTGGAGCACGGCTCTGAGTCAGAAAAAGTCCAACCTCCAGTCCCCCCCTCCAAACACACACACATGCACACACACACACACGCACACGCACACACGCATACACACACACACACACGCACACACACGCACACACACACACACACACACGCACAGCTATGCTCCCCTCCTCCCCCTGTTACAGCATAAACACACTGATGGGGCTTAGGAGAACCAGTCCCCCCCCAGTCCCTCTACTCTTCAGCCTCTTCTCTCGTCTCTGCTGGCCCTTTTAATGCGGCCAAGCTGAGCACCGAGAAGAGAGCCTTTTTTTCAAGAACTTATACTTGAGCGCCGTCGGGGTAAAGAGAAAAGGAATGAAAGGACATGTTCAGAAAGTGTTATCCTCCTATTTCTCTCTCTCCTTTCACTTTCACCAGGGGATTTCAGATCTTGGTGGCATTTGCACGAGTCTCCACTGCTCACTGTCACACATCCCTCTTTATCTGTTCCTCCTGGCTCAACTTGGCAAAGAAGAGCTGCAACAGACAACTGATGCTGGATGTGATAAGAAAGGAAAAGACAAGGGCTATTCTTCATTTGAACCTTTCCCAGCCTTAGGGCTGGACTGTGCACAAAACAGGCTAGGTTGTAGGACATGTCATCCAACCAGACAACCACAAGCATTTATAGCTGTTCCAAATTGCCACACTTGTGAGTGAACTTGGGAGAGAACTTCATATCCCCACAACTATCCAACAGCCGAATGGGCAACACACACAAATGCATCCATACATATGTAAATGTGAGTCCAGAATAACAAAAGAACTAATGACAACAAAAAAACTTACATTTTGAGAGGGAAAATAAATTGCAAGAGTTCACAAGAATGAAAATCTGAAATGCAAAATGAGTTAGATGAAAGGCAAATTATATAAGATTATGTAATAAAACCAAAATGACATCATCTGGTTTCGTTATTACAGTGTACTGTTCGATCGACCCCAGGGATGACACATTACATTACACATGCCTCAGTAATGTGACGCCACCCAAGAGCAATTACTCAACTCAAAACTACATTTTGATTGGGACAGTAACCTGTGGTCTAACTGTAGCCAACAGAACCCCCTGGCCCCCTGGAGTTTGATTCATGTATTCATAGCAACTTTAACACATTCACATCATAAAAAAGTTGCATAATGGCACACATGAGGGCTCAATCACTGGAAATGAAACACTGTGAAAAAGACCTGAGTGAATTGGTTTAGACAGGATGTACAAAGCTGAAGGCCAAATGTGTATCACATTCGGCCATATGGCCTTCAGAGAAAGTCATGACTATGATCTGACAGTTTATGAGGCCCAGGCTGCTTATTCTTGGTTTTGAAATGCTGTCATGTCATACTTACAAAGAAGATATAAGTTTTACTCTTGAAGTGATTCATCTAAGGACCTGGAGTCGGTTACAATTCAAACTCAGCCTAGTAATGTTAAAAAAAAGCTTGCACCACAGAAACTTGTTTATATGTAGATAAGTTGTTCATAGTGCTGGCCAAAAGTTAGCTTGTGAGGCAGCTGGATCATGAGATCACAGGTGATCACGCAACGTGAGAATCCATCTTGCCAGGCTTCAAGTTATACACTTGTGGGGTAACCACAGTTGTTTCGGACCAATCAGCGTCCCAAGAGGAACCATTGGCAGCTGGTTTAGGTGTGATGATGGCATGCCTGTTTGTTCAAAAACAACAATGGTGGCTCCTGAGGACATTAGCATAGATGCTGCTAGAGCATCAGTTATATCACAGGACACCACTAAAAGCTTTTCTCAATGGAAAAAATGTGTCTGATCTTCTCCCAGCTGGCTTCAGAAAGAATTTTGCTCTCCTACTACGTCATATGGTTCGTTGATCTGATTGGTTGAAGTTGACAAGACAAATGGTTCATCCAATGACCTGTCAAGTATTTTTTTTTTTTTTTTTTTAAAGTGTCTGCCCTCCTCCCAAACAGTTTCTATGGACGAAGTTCGATTGTTACGGGTTTGCATAAGTATGCACTGCATTCAGATAGATAGATAGATAGATAGATAGATAGATAGATAGATAGATAGATAGATAGATAGATAGATAGAAAACTTTATTGATCCCCAAGGGGAAACTGCTTTGCCACCCGATAAAAATACATACATCCACTTAACAAACAATACAAACAATTCCATACCATTGCACAAAAACAGCTGTATCGACATGATTGGATACTTCATACTCAAAATAAGTTAATTAAATTGATACAGGCAAAGATAAATAAATAGATATACACATCCAGAAGGTAAAAAACAACAAACAACCATTAGTTAGTGATTGTTGTTAAAAATCTGACTGCTGCAGGAACAAAGGAGTGTCTGAGTCGTTCAGTAGAACACTGAGGCATCACTAATCGCTCACTAAATGAGCTTTTGAGCTCCTTAAATGTAAATGTTCAGGAAACAGCCATTGCTCACGCTCGTAAGTTTGACATGACAGTTCCACTTGGCTTTGATACAAAACTACCTACCAGTCACTAATTTGAAACTGACTAACAGTCAGTCAGAACTTAGGAAGGACTGGACACACACAGTCTGTGATGGATTTACAAATAACTTGTGGAACTCAGTCCAGGGCTGAAAGAAAGCAGGAGAAAACAGAGAAGAAATGTGTTTATATGATAGAAGGACAGTACATGGGAGGGGTGGAGATGTATTTATATATAGGAATAGTATGTGTTGGGGTGTTTACATAAGAAGCATGGAGAGAGGGAGAGAAGGAAGTTGTGTAGATATTTGAATGAGGGAGGGCAGAAACAGGGAGAAGCTGAGAGTCATACACGCTTATACATACATGTCTCTGACAGAGGAAAAAGACTGAGGAGGAGGGCTGTTTCTCCCTCGTTTTTCCTCACTCATGACATTTCTCCTCTCTTCTTCTTCTCTTCTCCTCCCGTGGTCTGACCCTCATCTCTCTTTTTCCCCAGAGAGGTTACATAACATATTTCCACCCCTCCACCCCCAACACACACTCCAGCTTCACTTCATAAGTTCCTGTCCCTCATCCACACCTCTACCTCTCTCTCTCTCTCTCTCTCTCTCTCTCTCTCTCTCTCACACACACACACACACACACACACACACACACACACACACACACACACACACTTGTCAGCTGTGAAATATTTCTCCCCCAGATCTCCTCTGCTGGACATTGAACAGACTCTCGAATGCGTCAAGAACCTTCTCATGCCCTGATTCCTCTCTCTCTCTTTCTACACTCTGTCCCTCGCTCTCTCCCCCGCCTTCCCCCCTTTTCTCCCCTTTCATCTCTCAAACAAACACCCTGTTGCATTAATCAGAGTCCCCCCCCCCCCCAACCCTGACAATGGTTCTGTTTTACATCACTGATTGGGAATATGACCCCTTTCACACCCACATACACACACATTTATATACACACACTCACCCCACCTCTTCCTCTCTCTCTGTGCTCACTGTGTTTCCCATAATGCAGCAGTCAGAGAAAACCCCACGGCTTGGAGAAAGGGTCGCAGAGCGGGGTGCAAGGGGTTGACACCAAGGTCAGCCATGTCAGATCTGGGCCCGAGGGTGGGAGGGTGGGTGGTTTTCAAGAGTTGTGTAGGGACAGACAATAGGTCTCTCTGACACCCAAAGAAAAGATGCACAGTGAAGAGGCTGGATATCAATGACCAGTGTGACACAGTGTTTTGTGAGATCCACCGTTTCCAGTAGGGGGTAGGTTGGGTGTCTTTTTGTGGATGACAAGTACAAGTGTATTGAAGTATGATGTACTGGGAGTCGTTTGGTACATTAACATATTAACATACATACAAATCTAATGCTTCATTATAATTTGTGAGTCCATATTGTTGCTGCAAGAGAAAAAAATATATGATGTGAAAATTTGTTTTAAAATCTAATACATGCAGAATGATGGCAATGAAAATTCAAATTAGGAAATTGTGATTATGCAAAGCCTTTACTTAAGAAGTGAGAGGTACTTCTATTTCATGTTACTTTCTACTTTTCAGAGGCAAATATTGTACTTCTGTGCATTTATTTAGTTAATATTACACAGTCAGATTTCACACACAAAACATCACCTTATAAGATTTGATATTATAGTTGTGCCAAACACTGTCAAGCACCAGCTTGACCAGCGGCAACAATGAGATTTTGATGATGACACTTTTTCTGATTGCTTATCTCATTAATGCTCAACTCTGCTGTTCTCCTTTTTACAGAGTATTGTGAGTTCACTGAAAAGAAAATTTCACTGCACACCACCTGCCCAGCACCAAACACAAGACAGTTTGGGACTACCTGCTGAACATAGTGGAGCATTTAGCAGCTGAAGAGTCAGATATTTGCCTCAGGAGGTGGTGGAGACCAGAGCATTCATCAGGTGGCTAGGACCACAAGTCCAATGAATGCCAGTGCTGCTCTGTGTCTGCTGCATGTGTATATTCCAAGCTATCTGCTGACATGTGCTCCACAACAAGGTTTGAGATAAAATTTTGAATGCAGGGCAGTTACACATAATAGGAACAGTTCCAGTTTATTACATCTTGGTGCTTATCTTCTCTTCCTAGTAGTAATAACAACACTACTTACCAAGAAAATTGCTGAGATAGAGAAGTAAAACAAGACAAGAAATACAAGCAGTCAGATGATCAGACAAACAGATTATCTCAGTGAGTATGCTGTTATCAAAACCAATAGAAATGAAGGCCAAAACCACAAAACCACACAGTCATGTTGTAAGAAACCAGAATTATCACATTTCTGCTTTGCCCATAACCAAATTTGATTTATATACTCATCAAAGTGTTTCCATTACAGGGAAACATGTACATGTAGAACAATGAGAATCAGAGAACAATAAACATGCAGTAAGTTGTATGTTTACTGTTCTTTCCACTAGAACAATGGTAAGCTCTATTAATTACCAGTGGAGCTGAAGAACCTCACATGCATCACTAATAGCTGGATAAAAAACATGGCACGCAACATAAAATTGAATGCTGCATTGTTATTAAGTTAAAGTCGGTCTGTCTGCACACTTGAGGGCCAGTGTGAGTTGTCTGCGTCTTATTATCTGACAGTGTGAAATACTATGGGGTTAACTGTAATTTACAGGCCTGAGCTGTCACACTACACTTTCCATAATATCAGGGGGGATTTACAGTTTAATCCAGGGTGTCATTGGCAAGTTATTGAATTTAATTATGAAATAATATTTGGTTACATCATGTTTCATTATTGTTTACTGGCACTGGAAGTGAGGAACATCTGTGTGTGTATGTACCCATACATATTGTGTGTGTGTGTGTGTGTGTGTGTGTTTGGGTGCGTGTATCCACATGTGCTACTGCCATTAGTAGGTTTTTCCCATGCCTCATCCTTTGCTGATCATCATGAGTTTTGCTAAACCTTTGAAAACCACAGTGAAGTAAAGCTCTGCTGGCTTTGTTAGGTGTTAGGCTGAGTCCACCACAGTCTGGGTGGCAGACTGAGGGCTGAGACTGACTCAGCTGAGAGCCTTGTGACTTGTGCAGTGTGCCCAGGCTCGGACTGCTTCAAGTCTCATCAACACGTCTGATTGAGAAGGAGAGAGTGGTGGGGGTTTGCAGACTGGCACAGCACTCACTCAGACTTGGCACGGGTCACTGGCTCAGGGGCAAACTTCCTTTAACCAGGGCTGGTGGTGGGGGGAGGGATGAGAGCTGGTCTGTTTTAAAATGCAGCTTCATAGCAGGGACTTTTGTGCATGGGGTGGTGGGGGGTGGTGAGGGATTGAAGAGGTAGCGAGAGTAGGTGAAGGGGCTCAGTGGGTATCATATTTTGCATCTCTAAAAGCCAGCTTGGACAAAAGAGAGGCGTCCGTTCCCCTGCCTGACCCAATAATGCACGGCAGGACCCAAACGGGGGCACCATGCTAATGAGTGCATGCGATTAGCACGACATAGCGAGCTGGCAGTGGTGAGGGAGGGGGCCATCTATTTCCTCTTAATGAGTAGTGAAGGGACCCCCTTTCCCAGCAGTGGCCCCCGTGGGCTCGTTTCTGAGGGGTCATTTCAGGCTTCTCTCAGATTAATGATGGGCCACATACCAGCAGATAGAGAAGGATTGGGGGGTGGTGATGGTGGTGGCGAGGAGGGTTAACTAAGACAAAAGTAAAGCTGTGGAAAAATGCTAATTCACCATTGGCTTGGCAAAGGGGGTTGGAGGGGGGATCTGGGGAGGAGGCAACGACAAAGAGGCAGGGGGTGGAGGTGGAACGAAAGGCAAGAGTGTAGCGTGCAAGAGATATTTTGGGAAGAGGGCTTAGAGTGTGTGTGTGTGTGTGTGTGTGTGTGTGTGTGTGTGTCTGTATGTGAGGATGTATATTGCGATGCAGGGACATAAAATTGTTTACACACATTGTGGGGACTTGTCTTTCTTATGGGGACAAAACATAGGTCCCCATAATGTATAATAATGATGTTAGTTGAATTTTAGATATTAAATATTCATCAATCACTAAATTGTATGGTGAAGACTAAGGTTAAGCTCAGGTTGTGTTAGGCGAGCTGTGGTTATGGACAGGGTAAACCTCCAGGAAATTAATGTGTATGTGTCTATGTGATGTCCCCAAAAGTGATGGAAACATGTGGTGTGTACATGTGTGCATGTGTGTGTTTGACTGTGAACATGACTGAAAGCTGGAAACAAAGGCAATGAGCGAGGCCTCGGACTCTGGGGCCCCTTGCACAGAGAAACTAAACCCCTGTTGCATGCTGCTCTGATTTAATGTCTGAAAGCCCGTGATAGATTTAACCCAGAGACTGTTGGACAGTGACATAAACACTCAAACAGTACTGAGTAGCCTCTAAAAGGTCCAATATGTAAGTGCAGCCCAGGGCCCCACGCTGAAACACTGGCTCTCCTCTGCTGGCTTTGCTTTCACAGTGATTTAGTTGGAGCGAAGAATTAAGCAACCTGGAAATGTATTATTATGAGTTATGGGAGGACAGGATCATAGGTTATACATGCAGTTGCACATGGAGACTGGTGCATATTATGCCTGTTCACAGAGCAAACACGGCATTATTTTAAACAATGATTGATTAAAAAAGCTACAGGAAATAGATTTTTCATGTGTAAGTTGGATAATAGTAGTATAATGGATGGATGCATTAAGAAATCCCGGATACCGTGTTCCAAGATAGCGGCCCATTCATTTTACAGCTGTTGCTTTCATAATAACTTCAGTCGTGTGGTCCTTGCATTTCCGAGTGCAGCCACTATACCAAAATCCCCTCACAGCCTAGCACCATTCCTGGGGGCTTGTATAGTGTCTTCAACCACCCGGCCATCCAGAAGCTTCACTTTCCTAGTCCTGAAATAAAAAAAACATCTCTTAATCCAATGTGATTTGTCCAAACTTCAAAGAACTTCCTGACAACAACTGCATTTGACAAGATATTATTTGTTAAGTGTGATGAATTATTTTACATAGGTGAGTAAACATTCAAGCTGAATGGAACTTTAGTCTTAAAAACTGACTTTATAGAGTGCTGACAAAAAAATGTTCCCATGGTTTTTGCTTCCATTAAAAGGATGAAAACTCCAAGATCTGTTACTGTGGCTGACATACAGGAGTGTGAGTCCTACCAGACACACATACAGCCAGAGGAATAGGAGGTGGTCTTGCATTCCTGCCGCTTTCAGGTGGTTCCAGTGTGGTTTCTGTTGACCCACTTTCCCTCCTGTCTGCTGGCTGGATAACACTGCGGTTTAGCAGTGGCAAGAGTTCACACCCTGGGAATAGCTAGCAGCCATGGTGGGAGGGATGCTGGAAGAGCGGACTACTGTAAGAGCGTGATTAATGAGCGAATGTTATGGCAGCACCACAGAGAACAAAGAGAATAATCTACAGCACATGGAGAGTGGAAAACACTGCACATACCAGAGGGTGGATCAAAAAACTCACCCATGTCTGCTGGTTAGTGACATGGCTGAAAACAACGACTGCAGACACATTGAAGGTGAACACTTGTCCACTGATGCTGTGTTACATAATGTATACTGCAAGAAATGCTCCTGCAGCTTCAGAGTAGCAGGAATATTGCCTGTATTTGAGAATATCCACACTGAAAAGAAATAAAATGATCTCTGAATAATGTGTGTATGGACACATCCGTGCACATTCTTATGTGTGCTTGCAGGTGTGTGTCAGACACTGATTAATGTCCAAGTGCCATGGCATGGTTAATCTGGTGGGCTCAGGCTTCAGGCTTCTACCCTCTCTACTGTCTGTGACAGGTGTTAGTGTGAGTGTGTGTGTGTGTGTGTGTGTGTGTGTGTGTGTGTGTGTGTGTGTGTGCTTCCACAGAGAAAAGGCAGGCGTAGCCACTCACCTCACCCATAAATCACACACTAGGGCTAATTGATTCAGCTCTGGTTCTCATGCTGCTTCCCCACCAAATCCTTAAAGAGGCGTCCAGGCTGCTTTTTAACAGAGTGTTGGGTTCTGTTGTGTAAGCCTCCATAAATTGCTCATGTTGTATTCAAAAGACTACAGAGGGGCGGCTGATTCATGACCCAGGGCCACCAGCTCTCGAAACCTTCTTCGGACTGCTTAGCCTTTAACCCTCTGACGCTTCCTGTGATGACCCCCATTTTCCTTCATTTTTTTGAAGCATCGCCAAAACTCTTTACTTTGGGCTAAAGCAATACTTTCCCCCCCTCCTGAATCCATAGACTTCCCTCTGCACAGTGAGCTGCATTGTTTAAACCTTTGTGAGTCACTGTGAAAGGTTGAAAAATGTGGATGCAAAACTATGTTCGCTTGTTATTCAGATCTGTTTTCAGTGTGTGGTAATCAATAATGTCATCACACAAGACTTCCCAGGCAGTCAGATCATGGATTTTCTTTGACAAGCCAATCAGAGCTCATTTCCCAAATTTCTAAAATGTTGTGTCTTATGTCTCATAAAATAACCCTGTTTATGTCATAATTTTATTTAATTGATCTCCATGTTGACTTTAAAGTAAAGTGTATTTTACAAATATATTTTACCTACTGTGGAACCAAATAAAGGCTGTTTGTTTTCATGTTTATGACACTTGCTTGAATTATGTCAAATATCACAGTGAATATCAAATCTACATTCTTTCTTGGGTCAGCATTACATTATCACTGTGTGGTGATGCAGTTTGAGAGCAGATTGGTTTTTGAAGTCTCTCCAGCATTTGTCATTTGTCAACTACAAAAATCAATGCAGTCTTTTTTTTATTATTATTTATTTATTTTATTCAACCTTAATTTTAGGGGAAGGAAGTCCGTAGAGAATAAAATGTCTTTTTGAGGAAGACCTGGCCATTACAAATTGTGCTCACAGCGAGTGATTGCCCAACTCAAATAAGTTTAAAGGGTATGCTTATAGCTTTTCATATTGTACAGAAATCCCTGACATGGTCAGCAAAGTGGTTAGCTGTGATGTAAGGCCGATGATTTCTAATATATAGCCTAAAACTTGCAACACTGCTGCTCCTTTCAGACCATATCTTAAAGTTTGGTAATATTGTATGATTTACTGTCAGGTTTCTCTGGCTGACTGTTTGTCTGTCTCCCCTTCTGTCTTGTGGAGTTGTGTTTTGTCTGTGGGTCCAGTTGGAAACAATCTGCAGGCTGGCAGGGAATGAAAGAGCTCCCCGGTTCATCCCTGATGCTCCTCAGCCGCCGTCCGGCCGACTCTCTCCACGGGCCTCTGTCTCCAGCCTTCCCCGGTGGGCTAAGACCTGCTCAAGGTCCCCTCTGCGATGTGGGCTGCCCAATAAAAGCCAATGCTAGTTGGATTCCCAGGCCCAGTTTCCTCCTGAGTCTTTATCTTTCACAGCGTTGGCTGAGGGGTGAGAGCTGCCAGAGAATTAAGTTTCACTCTGCTCACACAGACTGTCTCGCTGTTTGCCCCTGCTTGGCTGTGGCAAAACTATCGGTGGAAGGAGCTGAAGCAGCTAGAGGAGTGTGTGTGTGTGTGTGTGTGTGTGTGTGTGTGAGTGTGTGTGAGTAGTTGGCTTTCAATCTCTACATTTTCCTTTCACATCACGAAGAGCTGATTGGAATGGATATGGATTTCCCAAAACAATCAGTCAGTATCTTAAAATAGTTAGTAAAACATAGGTTCAGATTTTTGTGAGCCTATCTTAATGCAGTAATCACATACGTACTGACAGTTATCGGTCATTGTATTTTCTCAGCCAGTATTTCCTTTGCTGAACGGGGATGCAGGGATCGTAACACTTCACTCTATACTGTATGCTTATTTAAGTATATTAGCAATACATGATGCTGTTTTCCATGTCCATGGGCATGTGGAAATTTGACAAAGCTCCCGACTGAAGTTTAAGCACAAGTATGACCTTTCTCTGATGCAACCCGATGACAGTAATGAATGTGTCCGACCCTGTAAGTGTGGTAATGTACATGTTTGTGTTTACATCAACCTAACAGCTGCTCTGACTGCTCCCCTCTTCACTGTCGAAACAGGAAGAGCCTTATATAACACATTACACACAGCGAAAGATTAACATGCAGTCAGTGAGTTAATCTATTGCGCAAACAGACACAGAAACAGGTGCGCATACAACCATACAGACAACTCTAGGCTGAGGACTGGGTTGAGCTGAACGAGCCATGCATTGTGTAAAGGTGCATGCATACAAACACACGTACACATTTAAAAAAGGACACACAAGGACAAACAAATCAAAGTCGAATTTATACTATGGTCACTCTGTCATATACAAAAACATGGATACACCACATCCACACATGCACACACGGACATGCACACACACACAAACATCCCCGGACAAAGTTCACCCAGTCATTCCATCCTTGCGGCAGTGAAGCTGTTTTTCCATTGCTGGGCTCTTAGCGTGACATCGTGGTCCAAACAGCAGTGAAATATTACATGGGCCTGGGTTATTAAAACTGTTATTAGCACGGCCAATTGGGGCTAAACAGGACCTGACTGTCACCCTAATGACAGGGTGGCTGAGGACTGGGAAAAATGGGGGAGGTGGGCTGCTGAAACCTCTGACCATCATCGACCAAACAGCCCCATTGGATTCCCCACCACTAACATCCATCCACCACGAACCACCCCTCATACCTCCATGTGATCATAACTCTCTGGGTCCTCTGCTGCATGAGACAAAAAAAACTGTGGTATTGACATACAAAACCACAGATACACACAGACATGGAGACAGATAGGGAAACAAATACAGACGCTTTTACATAAATAAATACTGACATCTGGATGCATAAGTATGCATATAAAGACAAATTCTCATACAAATAAACATGTGTTTATACATAAATAAACAGATAGGCAGCAACTTTGAAACAACCTTTTTCTCTGTCTCAGTTCAGTACAACTGTTTATTGGACACAAAAAGTAAATTTTCTTCTTCTTCTAGCACACAACTGTTTATCCTTTACGTCAGATCATGCAGAGATAATAATTTTGAGTACATGACCGAAACAGTAGTTGAAAGTAGATAAGTACAATTAGCCAAGTTCTAAACTACGCAACCATGTATAAGACATAAATGGATCTATTGGTCCATTGCAAGTGTCTCAGTAGCCAAAGTCTGAGAGCAGATGCATAGGACAGATACATGAATTAATATACAAAACAGAATATCATTTACCATATGAGCATCTAAAGTGAAGTGTGAAAAACAACATGAAATGTACTAAATACTATATACACCAGAGTAAACAGTGCAGTAAACACAAATAACCCCAGTAAACACAAATAACCCCTCCTCTCACCCTTTCCTTCCAGGTGTTTGGAGAACCTAGAGTTTGGTTTGTCCTTTCTGGGCTACTATAGAAAAATAGCAGTGCAACATAGGAGGCTCTTTATATATAAAGAGCTCATTCTAAGATAATTAAAACACAACAGTTCTTATTTTCAGATGATTATACACTAATGAAAAGTTTTGCTGTCAATTTCTGCCAAAGGATCCCCCTAAATCCTTCACACTGGACCCTGGTGCAAATACAGGACTTAGAATTTTTACATTGTGGTGTTGCTACTTCTTGTCAAGGGTCTAAATAGCTCCTCCACCACTGTATATCTGTTTCTAATCATCAGTATCTGTTATGTTTGGCTAATCAAAACTGAACAAACTAAAGACTAAATGGACACAGGGTGGTCTGGTGGGCGAATGGTTGAGATGCATCCCATATCACTGCAACACTCGTGGTTCCTCCCCCCTCTCCTACTCCCCTCTCTTCTTGGCAAAATGCCAAAAAAGAAAAAGCTTTCTAAAAGAATTTGTTAACACATTTCTGGCGTGCCTCAGATCTCTGTCTTTTCCACATGATTACTATTTTAGCCAAAGAGAACCCAACCCTACAATCTTTAACATCCTCTGATTTTTTTTCCACCAATATCTGCTTTATAATAATAATAAGAAAGACTTCCAAAATTGAAAACATGTATTTACACAAACCATTCAAAAGCCAATAAGCACATATCAAATCTCACTTTCCTCCTACTCAGCTCTACAGTCCGCGTCTCTCCCACCTCTGTTTTCCCCTCTTTCTCCTTGAGGATTGAGCCCTGCAATAAACCCACTCAACATCTTCATACAGACGACACACAGAGCACAAAACATAGCTGCAGCCCTGTGGTGGGCGATGCTGACCAACTACAGTGGGGTTCAGCTGGAGCCAGAGAGACCACTGTGGTTATCATCAAATCTTAGTATCCAAAACAGAGTCATGCTAACCCGCTACCCCTCCCTCTGAGCCCTCTCAGCCTCCATCAGAGACACAAATCCATTCAAATATCCAAACACACAATGCATATCAAATCTCTACACACCCTCAAACTACAAAGTTAGTTTTATTGCCTGGAAGCCTTAAATTAAGACAATAAATCACACTTTTTCCACTTTTACTTGAGCATACAGAAGGAAGAAGAGGAATCAGTCAGTACTTCGTCAGCTTAGTGATTCCCACTATTATTCAATCAGCTGTTGCAGCCAGATATTTTATGAATGATTGTGACTACACATGACAACATGTACAAATTAACAAGACCTGCTTGAAATTTGGGATTAATATTCAGTATATTAATCAATTTGAAATTAATAAAGTATCATTCTTTGGTAGTATCAAAAGTAAAAATACTCATTATGCAGAAGGGCACTTTAGGGAGTATGAAATGATTCAATGCTGTTTATGTTTTGCTTGTAAAATTTTATTGTGCAAAGTAACCAGTAAATTAATGTAGTGGAGCAGAGATATAAAGTCTCATAAAATGGAAATACACTAAGACTTATGATAGATATGCAAAATTTAACTTCAGTTTTGAAATGCATTGTGACTGAAAGTAAATTTTGCATTTCTGATTTCATGGGCATCAAGGGTCAACACCTAGACTGTGAATCATTTACAACAGCATCGTAAAAAATGAATAAACTTGCCATCTTTGACAAAATCAATAGTGAACACTTTATAGCCTCTTTCCCTATTGAGGACAATAGGACACAACCAAACATAAAGTGCACATGTTGCATAGATCGCCTTATCGACATGCATGCAGGATTTATAATCAAGTATGAAAGCATCTTAGCATGTATTATTAAAAGTGTAATGAAAAGAGTCTGGTTCTAGTTTCCTCTCAGTTCAAGGCAATAAAAACTAGAAAATATGAAAAGTTGCTGTATGTGGATTGAAGACGTCCACGGTGCATACATCCGTATTCTTGTGAAAAGTGCTTTATAAATAAAGTTTAGGATTATCATCATTATACTGAACCAACAAATCAGTGAGTCATCCTTTAATTTGCCCAAACATGTGAAGAGAAGGACAGAAAGACTATTTCTACCTCAGGCTCAACACATGGAGTGGATTTGAACCAACAAACAAGAAGTCAGCTCTATGAAATACGAGTCCAAAAACAAAGCTCTCCCTTCAGTGAAACCCCCAACCTCAATACAAACACACACAAAAACACACACATGCACACCTCCATCTTAACCCCCTCGCTCATGACACACTCGTTCTCTCGAGACCCTTCACCTTCTCCACCACTAACAGTTAATCACACACAGGGCGTGGGGGGGGGGTTGGAGGTGATGCTGGGTCAACAGTGAGTTGTGGCCCTTCGGACAGTCGACGCAGACAGAGCTGGTGAAAGCGTGGGTGCACGTGTGCAGAGATCTCCTCCAAGATTTACCCACAATCCTTAGCCTCCTCTGTGTTTCTTTGGCCTCGGCAATGGTGGCTGTCACAGCCAATCGCCTGAGTCGGCCGCTGATTTACTCCAGGTGGCGCTTTGGCTATTGTCCAGCCCAAGGAGCTGCCCTGACCCTCGACCCCTGACCCCTGGGGTCTGCCCTGTGCCCTTACGAGAGGACGGGACTGGAGCTGTTGCTGAGGGGAGAGGCGACATGGGGATTAGTCTAGACTGAGAGGTTTGTGTGTGGAAACAGATATTCCCACAACTCTGGAGCCCCCGACCTCACAACTCACAACCAATTCTGATTTACATGCATCTCAGTAGTGTTGGAGAGGTTACATTGAAGTGGCTCAGCAGTCACTGCTGCTGACATCTGATACAGTATGATCCACACCATGTAGTTTGTTTTTCATTCGCTGTGTTTTGGACAACGGGCTAAACTGTCAGCAATAGGAAGCTACATTTGTTTTTGGGATGTTCTGGTCCTAGAAGTGGAAACACACTCACTGGCCACTTTTTTAGGTACACTCGGAAAATCTAATGCAGTCCAATACAACAGCTCAGACATAAACTCCAGCTTTACAAAGACAATAATGTTCACTTTACGTTGATGCAGAGAGCTATTAAATTAAAAGCTATATGTTTACCATTGAGGTTGCAGTGACGTTGAGTTGGACTGTATTATATTGAGAGATCTTTTCAATGTTTTTGCCCATGGCATTTAATAACACGAGGGGGCAATAATATTTGAAACACGTTTCAATATAACACAGTCCAGTGCAACACCACCACTATGTACAACCTCTGTAATAAATGTCCAGTTGAATTAACAGCTCCGGGAATGTTTCAAAACTATTCCCCAGATATTTGTTTTTGTCCCATTGTATCATAAAGGGACAAATACAAATCTTTCTGCAAGAAGTACAACCAGTGTGGCATAATTCACATAAAACGAACGGTGCTCCTTCAACACACTGGTTCATAATTTCATAGACAGTGCATGAATGAACATTTGCAGTCCAAAGTTTTATAATGGCCAAAGAGTGACAGTCAGGTAAGTCAGGGATTAAGGAAAAACTAACAGTCACAGAAAAGCAACCCTCTAATCTCTGCTGTACTCACAGCTTATAGGACAACGTTCACTCAGACGACACTACCTACCTGTCTGCAGTGAGCACAGTTGAGAGAGTGACAGACACGAACATGTTAAGTTTGTCTCTCTGTAGTCAGTGGAATATATAGCCATATGAACAAATGTACAGCAGCTATATCATCTGACCTTTGCACCACCCAAAACACCCATGGCATGCTTAAAAATAGATTGGGCGTGTAACAGATTAGTGATTAGGGACATGTTAGTACCACTTATGAACACAGGGTCTGAAACATACACACACATATGGACCAATAAGCGTGACTATACCCCTTTGTAGTACTGTATACTTTGTAAGAGGTTTCTGACTTGTAGCTAATGGAAATACAAGTACTCATCACTGCTTTATACATCAGTAAAATGTACTTTTAGAGCATTTTTTTTTTTCATGTTTTACCTCTACATTTGAATAAAATTTCCTTTCAGTGGGATATTTTTACCCTCTTTCCATACTCACACATACAAATGCCTGAGCTGTCTGTGATCCAGACTATATATATATGTCCTGTGTACAGCCAGGTGGTTGGTGCTCAGTATGTACACGCCATTGGTAGATGACCGGAGCTGATGACAGAGAGTGAGCAGACAGACAGCAGCTGTCAGTCTGGCTCAGTTACAACCAAACACCACCAACACTGATACACCTCACCAATACCCTGAGGTCCATGTCTGGGTCATGGAGCTCCAGAGTTCACTGTGGCCTTTAACTCCAGTCTGCCCTTCTCACACTGAGGTATTTGTTCATGTGGTTGTTCTGTTCGATGGAATTTTGCATGGACAAAGTAGATACAGTGTGTTTTATAGCAACTGTTTTTACAAGAAATTGTGTTTACACTGTATACTATTAATTTGTTTTCCCAAATATATTTTGAGGGAAACAAAATCACTGGATCATATATCAAACAATGTTTTCTTGAGTGAAGGAGCTGCTGTATATTTGTACTGTATGCATATCGTACGGATGTGGTTGGGGTGGATGGCGATATTAAAGGAACTGTAACCACAGCAAAGGTTGTCTCACTGAGTGCATTTTCATTTTCCCCCACCCTATTGCTGAAACATTGTTTCATATGTCACAGCAGTAATCCAGCATTTTATGTTTTCTATAGTTAGCCAGTTTTGATCCAGCACGTAGAAAGTGTTTGTTCCTTTCAAGACATTGAGGTGGTGTCTGCTTTGTAGAGGTTGGAGTATTCAGATCCTTGACTTAGTAGTACTACTACACTGTATAAACACACTATTACAAGTAAAGATAATGCACTGGAAATGTTACTTAAGTGAAAGCACATATTTTTTTCTACTAATACTTCAGGTGTTAAAAATAAAAGTATTCAATGCACTGTGAGTGTGATTCTTCTATCACAGATTATTATTACTCATGCATTAAAGTGCAGGTAGCATTTAACTGTTGTGGTTGGTCAGGTCCAACTATCTTTTATACTGTTCAGTAGTTTAATCTTTATATTGTAGTGGAGTCAAGTACAAGTACCCTAAATTTGTACTTGTAAGTAAATGTGCTTAGGTTGTGTTCCACCACTGATTTCATTTGTGATACAGAAGTCCCAGATGGGCACAACATCAAAGGCAGTTTTTCTTATACACAGTATGCTATACCATTATTATTTTATAAAGCCTCCAAACCATTGGAAATCTATTTCACTACGTTTTACTATTGCTACGTTCTCATGCTAGAATTGATGGTTGGTGTTATGTTAAACACCACCATCGTTTCCTCTGTATTTACTATGTTTTTTTTCTCTATACTTACAAAATTTACTGCATGGATCCACTTATACTCCATGAAATTATTAAAATTTCATTTAATCTTCTTGAGACTCATAATTTAAGAATTTCATGAATTTTTGAAAGGGAAATTTAGGGTTTTTAGTTTACCATCCTCACATTTTACGATCCTGGCCTGACCAGACTGCAAACCGGCACTTAACCCAACACAGACCTTCGCCAAAGACCATGACTGTAATTCAAAAGTCCCCCTGTGTGTTAGTTATATAGGCTCTACCCCAGTTTACTTCCCTGTTCCGCGTGACTGGCATGGCGTAGACACGGGCCCTGTGTCTGATGGGCTCCGGTTGCACTGGAAATATAAACCTGCTGGAGCTGGGGAGATATAACAGAGCAGTCGCTTGCACACATACAAGCATCAAAAGCATATACATGCATGTAGTGGCTAGGTCTTTCTTGTAACATATAATCTCTTTGCCTGAGACATTATAACAACATGCTAACATGATAAACATGTATCTACATATAGACATACACTTGAGAGAGAGAGAGCTTTATGTATAGAAAGAAAATGAAAGAGAGTGAGCGGGAAAGCAGGGGGTTATGAGAGAGGACGTCTGGAGCAATAAAGGCTGGTACCAGCATTCAGAGTTTAAGGGCCAACAGGGCTTCGGATATGAATCTTGCTCAAGCACTGCAACCTCTGACCTTCTCCCAGAAGCCCCTGTGGGGTGCAGTGAAGTTATTGTCTTCATCTTTCTGCCCAACTCTCCCTGACCTCCTCTGTCTTCCATCTGCACAAGTCCATTACATCCATTTATTTCATCGCCGCAGCTCTCTGCACATAAACTGCTCTTTTCTCCACTCCGCTCTATTCACTTTCTGTCGTTCCCGTCCATTCATGGCCCAAACAGAGCCATCGATTCATCGGCCGGACATGACCGTATTGTGTTAGAATGCGAGGATGAGAAAGGGAGAAAAAGGAAGAGCATGCTCGGCCATTAGGGCGACACTGAAAAGTGGAGAGTGGTCCTGAGGTCATCATGGAGGACAGAAGACGGGGGTAAGTGGGATCAACATGGGACCAACTTTAGATCATTCTGTGCATTGCAGGACATTCGGACCTTTCAGGCAATTGATACTAGGACTGAAAAGGACTCCACACTGATTTAACATCCATCAGTCATCCACTGTAAGCTGGAACAGATTTGACATTACATGTCATGGGAAAAGGTCTTCTCTCTATGCTAATTTCACACCCATTACTCACCCATTAGCTAACTAACATAAACAAAGATTTTACATTACATACCAAAGGGACAAGGCCTTTGGGGGGTCTTGTAATTTCTTGACGTCATCCTTCATACTTATTTTTGTCTCAGTGTGTCTTTTGTCTGTTTCTAATGGTTTTGCATTATTTCATGTGTTAGTTACATGATTTCATTGATGTTTATATCTGCCCTCTGCAAAACTCAGTGATATGTCATGGGAAAAGCCTTCCGGGGGTCTTTTTAGACAATTGCAGCAGGGAGCCGCAGAACATAATTCTCACTGGGAATGATTGATGCTGAATGACAAACTTATGGGAATGATTAGAGTACAAAGACTAGTGTTGTCAGGATGTGAGCTGCAGCAAGCTCCAACAAGACAGCGCCGTCCAACAGGAAGACATTGTATTGGGTCTGTGTGTTCTGCACTGCTCAGTCTTACAATGATTAGATTACTTTATTTGTTCTACTAAGTGGAATCCTTCCTGGAAACCCACATTCAGCTATGTGCATGTATGTATTTCTTCTCTGAGGTCACAGAAGTAGGATTTTGTTGCATTGGACACACAGCAGGGTGTCACAGTAGGGCTGGAAAACCTATGTAAGGATTGAAACTACAAACTGTTTTTTTAATGTAAGATCTCCAGCCCCGCCATGATCCTCATTCCCTGAGGGAAATCCAAAACTTTCCACCAGTGTTCATTTTAGCAGCTCGACACTTTTAATCATGACATCACCTCGCTACGTGACAACAAACAGAGCAAGATGTAGCTGGATGACCTTTTAGCTTAGGGACCACCAGCTACCTTCTTGGCCTCTTTCTCTTCCTCGTCATCCAACTCCTCCAAGACCTACTCCTCTTTCGCCCCAGTCTCCTGGGGCCTCCAAGTCACAGATGAGGGCGGGGGGAGTAATCTCATAGTTAGGATGATGCATTTGTGAGTGGAGCCTAACAGATTGGCATTCTAGGTGGGAAAGTATAAACAGAAAAGATTAAATGTTTTTTAGAAACATGCTGGACTGTGCCACTCTGGAAAGCACATTCAACTGCTACATTAAGAATTTCCACTGGTGACCATACCCAACAGCAGATTTGTTTCAGCGAGTATCTCCCTCCTGGCTATTATTCTGAAAAAGAATGTGTTTTTAGTGAACCTGCCTGCTTAAATAAGGATTGAGGACTTCCATCTTGAGCCTGCCCCGTCAGCCCTAGCAACACACATACCAGTGCATCATGGGCCACAAAGCCTCACAGTCTAACGAAGATGAGGTGAGGTGTGATGGGACATGAAATCATCAGGCGAGGGGAGGTGCTGGGAAACTGGGAGTCATAAATCAGAGCTCATTGTCTATGTGGGGTTGTGACTGGGTGGATGTAAAGGGGTGATGAGGGTTCAGAATAGGGCAGTGGGAGAAGGGGGTCAGTGGTAGGGGATAAGGGATGTGAGGGAGATCAGGGTGCGGTCAGTGTGATGTAATCTGCTGGACATCTGTGCTTCGATGACAGACAAGAAACGCCGACAAGACTCACCGAGTTCCGGCGCTAGGAGTTCTCACACACACACACACACACACACACACACACACACACACACACACACACACACACACACACACACATTAGACACCTCCCTCCCCCAGAGAGCTGCAGTGCTGTCCATGTCTGGGATCTAGAGACTTGGTACTAATGAGACTAAATGAGGCTGGAGCCTCTCTGTGAAGAGGCCACGGCTTGTCAAACAGTGAGTCAGGCTGTTAATTACAATATTGGTTCCAGTTTGCCAACCAGTTTAACCTGTTAGCTATTCGGTCAGTCAGCCAGTAGCTAATCAGTCAAACAGCTAGCCATTAAACCAGTCAGATTCAGGTAGGCAGGTAAGTTCCTTAAATTGTGTACAACTAGCTAGCTAGTCATTCAGCCAAGTGTCCCAAAGACCATTCAGACAACCGGACAGCCCACCATTCTGTCAGTTAAACAATCAGCTAATCAAGCAGCCGGGAAAAAGAGTCAATTTATTAGTCAATAAACCAGTTTGTCTTTCAGTCAGTAAGCAGGTATGCTAATTGAATAAGAGCAACTAGCTAGCTAGTTATTCAACCAGTAGAACTGCTAAGTGGCAAATATCTTATTCAGTCAACCAGACAGCCAACCACCCTGCCCACCCTGTCAGTCATCAAGAGCTGAGTTTAGCCATGCATGTGCTGATTAAAGCGATGGGGGAGACGGAGGGCAGGCTGGGTGAAGGGGGGCATCAGGCTTATGTAAGGCAAGAGCGAGGCCAAGCAGAACTGACACAGGCCAGGCCTTAGATTGCCTCAGCATGGGGCAGAAATGTGCTGACCAAGGCTGCGGGTTGATTGAGAGTCCAGGGGGTTGGGGGGATTGACTGGAGTTTATTTGACTGTGGGTAATATAGGCTTTCTTCAAAAACAAACAGGAATCATTTTGTTTGCTGTGTGTTTTAGCAGCTGTGACCTCCTATATGACTCAGCTTGACCCCATCTTTGCAGCCTATAGGGGATTCCAGCTACTCAAATGTCTGATGTTGAGTGGACTCAACATAAATATGTATATTTTTACTGGTGTATGCTTAGTGTGTTTGAATGTGTGTAATAGAATTATGTGTATGCCGTTTGGATTGTGTGGTCTTTTCAAGGTGGGTTGATGTCCTTGGTACAGGTGCAGGATGGAAAGATATACTGGACAATAGTCACCACACACTGAGACTCACACACTCACAGTCACACACACTAGATCTCTTACAGCTCAAATAACAGAGACAACACAGTCACTCTGGCCCTTTTTAAAGCCAAACCATGACTTGGACCAGACTATTCCCATGACTTAAGGGCTGGGATGATGATTATGCTGTTGCTATAGAGATGCTTGAGATGACAAAATATTGTCAGTGAAGTATTCCTGACAGAGTATTGCAGCAGATGTTTCATGGCCGAAGAATTGTAGTAAAACTCCTAATGGACGTTTTGACATTATTCCTAGTACATTTAAAATCATAGAATTAAGCACAGTGACAGAGGATTTGTCATTTGAAAACACATTTCACAGCAGACGTTATCACACTCCTAAATACCACTGAATCAGCCGACTGTATGTAGAACACAAACCGCTCTCAGACAGGCACACAGTCACAAATACAAATACAGACAGACACAACTACAAAAGGCTCAATGAAATTGTGCCTGTTAAAGGGGAATATTACTGTTTCAGTTCATGTTTAAACAGTGAATAAAGTTTATTTGTCAATTCAAGCGTGAGCACTGAGCAAAGTATCACTTGAGCCGAAAGTACAGAGGAGAGCTGAAGATTCACTTGAACTTAAAGCACTGAAAGGAGTTGAACTGCAATGAATAAACTGACCTGGAGAGGTCATTCAGGTTGAAGTCCTGAAATAACTTGGCAATAAAAACTGAAAGAAAAGTCAGTTGTCAGTTCAAGAGTGAGCTTAAGTGTTAGCATTTAACTGAAATCTGCTAAGACCGAGAGTTCAGAGCTGAAAGAGGCCAGTTTGACGACAGGGAGAAAAGGTGATTTAGAACAGCTCTGACCAGGACTCTGACTCTGTGGACGATGAGGACAGAGGAGCCGTGAACCTGGGAAGGAAGGTCAGTCATCACCAACCTGGAAAAGTGGAGTCTAGCAGTCTCTCATCTCTAATATTTTCGCATCTAACTCAGAGAACTGAACCAGGGTCAGTCATTGTTGTAACATTGCAAAGACAGGCCAGTTTTGGTGAGTCTGAATGAAGTGTGTTTCATGATGAGGCAGTTAAGCTCGTCCTAGTTCAGTTAAAGAGAGGAACTTTAATTCAGGAGGTGTATGGTTGCATTTTCTGTTTAATAAAAGATTATTTCCTTTCTTGAATGAAAGAAAGATTAACTCCAAAGTCACCTATGTTTTGTATGCATCACATCATTGTGTATACTGTGCATTGTTTTCACTGTGCAATGAGCTAATAAGAAACAGAAACACAAACCAAGTGGTCTGGGTTTCCACAGAGGAGTCCATCATTGAGCAGTTTCTGCAGTGTCAGAGGTCAGAGGTCGGGGTTGATCTGCTAAGGTCGGACCATCGGGAGTCCTCCCTGGTCTTAATCCTCAGGACCCCTCCCTGAGGCAGGTCAGCCATATACACGTCATGTAGGCTGCCCCTCTCTATGCCTGACAAATAATCATGGAACAATAGTGAAGGCAGCTTTCCCCTGTGGTTGTCAGTCCAGATGACAACTCTTACAACAACGCCACATGATTCATGTGGCCACTTTCTTTGTAACCTGTTACACAATCCTGCTGCATAAAACTTTATTTGTCATTATCCATGTGAGCAAAGACATGAGTATTTGCTTTGACGACGTACCACTGTGTCAAGTTATTTACTGTAATACTGACAACAAAAAGAATTAGGTCATTCCTGTGAGCATTGTTTTTATTGTTTTATGAGAAATATGTTTTTAAGTCAATAATTGATAATAGCAGACAGCTGCAGATGGACATGTTTTTCTGATTTGCCCTGTCTACTGCTCTTTCTTTCCCACTCTCTACTTCTTGATTCAAATCCTGTTAATTAAACTTTGAGAGCCTGCAGGGCTTCTTCCTCCCCCCCTCCCCCCATCATCTCTGCAACTTTCTCACAGGGAGCATAAAGAGCTGGAGAGTGGAGTGAGAGACACAGAGAGGGAGACGAGAGGAGTGAGAAAGACTGAACAGAGGGTGGATTCATGGCGGCTCTGCTCTGCTTCTTATCAGTATCCTGGCTCTGTGAATGAAGCTCTTCAGAGGAGCTCCTCACCCCTCGATACCCAATACGCCTCCAAAGCTATCTCTGAATCCCCACTGTGTGCGCACACACATGCAGAAATACACTGCACATGTACACATGTGGAAATGAGAATACAGATCAGTAAAGGCAATAGTGCAGAGGAAGCCTGGCACTAGTCATGATTTTGATGAATAGAGACTTTTTTGATTTAAGTTTGTGTTTCTGTACATAAAATGGGGAAAAGGTTAAGAAGAAGAAGACATCACTTTATTAATCACAACACAACATGCAGAGTTACAGGGGAAACTGCACACGCCATGCTTAAGTGAAATTATTTTCTCCGCTTTTAACCCATCCCGGCAAGTCCTTCCTCCACGGCGGACCAGGAATGGTGGGCTGCCAGCTGACAGCGGCGCCCGGGGACCCAGTTCCTTTTGTCACCATTGGTCAGGTGGTGATCTTCTGGCATGTTTTTAGTGGGGGGGGTTTATGGAGGATACCCCAGGTGAACATGGGGAGAACATGTAAACTCCACACAGAAAGGCCCCTTTCCTCGAGCAGCAGGCACTGAAGGCATGGTGGAGGACACACCCCCTGGCGCCCACAGTGCCCCAGGTGGGAATCGAACCTGGGACCTTCTAGCTGTGAGGCGACAGTGTTACCACCATGCCAACCAAGAATGCCTTTCACAATGTTGTCATGTTAAAAAAAATGTAAATATCTTCCACAATATTTACACTAAGCGCATGTAGGCTGTGATAGACTCAGCACTGTGCTCTATCATTACCATTATTAGAATGGGAAAAGGGTAAAAGTGTGATTTTATGTTGTGTTCGGGTCTCGAGCAATAGATGTCTACATGACGTAGATGCGGATGTTCAATGTTTACTTCGCACACAAACCAATTACCAAACTTCAGCTGCTGCAACAGGCAGCAGGCCTTTTCTTTCTACCTCTGTCTGTTTTCTCTCATAAGAAGTGTATGGATGTATATTTCTGCGTGCCTAAAATCACACAAAGGCATTCAGTCCATTAGTATTTCAAACAACATAACACATCTCTGTGGAAGTTCTTTGCCAAAGCCCTGACAGAGTGATATCAACAGCAGTAGCCCAATCAAGCCTGAGCATCAGCATCACTCACTTCATGGCAGACTAACAACGAAACAAACCGGGAAATGAGGCCATTAACCGACATGTCATAATAGTGATTCAGCTCTGATTTATCAAGGCAAAAACACCCCAGACTCTTATTTCCCAACACTGAATAAAACCGACGTTTCAGTCTGATTTCCTGATTCTCGTGCACAGTCCTCAGTGATGCTTATTTATCCAGTTCACAGTAGCCTCTACTTAGTGGCCTGCCTGTAATGACTGGGAGCCGTTGTGCAGCTATGCACTGGTTAGATCCAAATAAAAGAGGGGGGATATTGAGTATCCTGCCTTATTTGCGGTGTGGGCAGCCCCTCTCCCCCCTCTCGGTGGAGGCTGTTTTGCCGATGAGTGGGGGGGCGAGGGGGGGTTATATTATAGGATATTAAATGGTAATGATGGGCCTGGAAGCACTGGGTCCATGGGAAAGTGGTCGGTGCGTCTCGCTGTGGCCCGGCGTCGGTCCTGAGACTCTGGGAGCCAGGACCGGGTCACCCTGCCGCAGAGATCATTACAGGGCAGAGAAATGGTAGCAGAGGGGGTGAGGGGATGGGAGAGAGATTGAGATGCCAGACCCCATTGCCCACTCCAACCCCCCCCCCCCCCCCCCCCCCCCCCCCCCCCCCCATCCACCCCTTGTCTTCTTCCTTGCTCAAACCCAAAGTCCACTGACCGCTCATGCCTGCCCTCTGGAAAAAGACTCTAGCTGCAGTCACTGGGCTCCACCAATACCAATCCCAACCCCATTGCCATGTCGGACAAGCACCCAGACAACACTTGGGGAGACAACACACGCACCGCAGGCTCATCTCAGGACCGTCTAGAGAGGAGATGGGAAGCGGACGATAAAACTGCAGCGTGGATTACCACAAGGCATGAAACATGGAAGAGTGGGAGGGAGGAAAAGAGAGAGGGAGACAGGAAGAGAGACAGAGGAAGGAGGACAAGCTCCTATTTCACTACATTCCTTTGATTCAACCAAGCAGGCACCATATTACTGACAAAGCCCATACTGACAGTTCCCCACGACGTGTGTGTGTGTGTGTGTGTGTCTGCGTGCATGAATGTGTGTCCTTGCATCTCAACAGAATGCTTCTCCGTCTTAGAGACACACAACTCTAACAAAGTGCGTTATGTAAGCAAGCCTGAGTTTGTTTACGTGCATGAGAGTGAGTGCATCACATTGCGTTAGACTGCATGAAGCATGTTTGGCAGTGACCTCATGTGTATACAAGCTTTACAAACACAAACCACAGTCTCCTCTGCAAATGTATACGCTTGAGGTTAGCTTCAGTTACACTAAAATACAGCATGACGTCTTATTGATAGGTAAGAAAGTATGTGATTTCTGTCCGCATGCAACAGCCTGCACACATTCTCAAAAGATATAGCTTCAGATTTTGGGAAATCTTTCTTTCTGATGTTCAGGTTGTTCTTAAAAGATGCTTATAGTTTTGTGATTTTCACCCTCATTTCTGTTATGATAGCTGTCATTGACAATCTATGTGCCACACAGGGTTGATTTGTTTATTGTCTTTGTTTTTGCCATGTTTTATGTAGTTTCACCACACCACAATCAAGGTGACACACAGTATATTAAGAGCATTTTCATATTGAGTTTTCAAAGATATGAATATGGAAGAAAAAAGTGATAAACCTTACAATTAAGAAAGACTGGGGACTAACTTCCCATTAGTGCTAGAAAGTGTTGATACATCTCTGCCCTCATTACTGACAACCTGAGATCCAGAAAAGAACTGAAATCAAAGTGAGAGCTACTTGGCCTCTGGCTTTTTGTGGAGAGGGAAGCTAGCTGTCTCAAACAGGAATGCCTCATCTGCAGAGGAAAACCGTCAAATGTGGCATTGGTGGCGAATAAGAGACATACTGAGACAAAACAGACTGAAAGCAACCAACAAAGCTCTGGAATACTTCAAGTGACTAAAACAGCTGACTTTGTTTGTTTTGAGTGATTGAGGGCTGGACCACTATTTCATTTCACACTGACATTACATCACATACAGTATGTCACTGTGTTGTTTGGAGCTGGAAAAAAGCAGAAAGAAACCTGTGAGGGGTAGGATGCCATGGTTTGACAGAAAAGGGAAACTGCTGGTTCAGATGATCAGATGATTGAACCAAATCATCTGAAGCATTTTATTTGTTGGTTAAACTGACAGCGCTCACAGAATGACCTCTGATTTCTCTTTCAAGAAAGTCTGAATAACTTGGGAATATGATTGCTTCCACATTCCTAAATCTCAGCAAAAATTTGTCAAGTAAAATATAATTATTCCTGATAGGAATGAGCTAGTCAGGACATGCTTAGCCTGGCCAAATATAACAACTGGAGGCAGGAGAAAACAGTGAGCCTGGCTTCATGTTTCCCAAAATGTTTCCTGAAGGATACTGGAAGGAGGGTTAAAACTATTACTGGGACTACAGGAGTATAATCTGTGATATGAATATAAGCAAAACACATAGATGCTTAAATAGCTTTATCCACCCCCATGAGGACTGCAATAATTCTATCCATTTTACAAAGATGTTATAGATCTGTCATCAAATAATTGTAAATGTCTGCAGCTACAATTGAGTCAGAGTCATCTGAGGAAGATAAAATCACCATCAATCTCAAGCAAGTCGCTGTAAACTCATCACTAGACACCACAGGCACATTTACAGTCCCTACAGAGATGTTATAGCAAAACCACAAGAGATAGAGTTGGAGAATTACGATAAGGTCACTATAAACTCAACGCTGCAAACCCCATCGCATCAAATGTTAAAGGGATGTCACAGTGACAGCAGAGGAGATTGGAGAAACCCATAAAGTACCATATGGTAGCTAAGAAATTGACTGTTGAGCACCTTAGAAACATTATATACCTAATGAAAGCCCCTGTAGGTTATTGATAGGACTATTACAGTGATGGTGATACCACAGGAAATGAAAACTGCCATAAATAATATAACACTGTAAGTTTCTATAGGAATTTTAGAATGACTTTTCCATAAAGGGGATATGTCATGCCAGCATTCTTCTTCTCCTGCTCCTTTCTCTTCTTCTGCTCATATCACTTCATCCTCACGGCGGCCCAAACCCAACCGTCCAACATGATCCCATATAATTAAGCAGGTTTAAGGCAAACTGATCCCCTCGGAGAGGCTTGTCTTCCATACATTCCAATTAAAAGCGATTACACACAGTGGTCTTTTACTGCAAAGAGGCCTCTGTCAACTCCTCATCACCCCCTCCACCCTTCATCCACCCACTAGCACTACCCATTCCCAGGGTTTCAGCTGTCACCCGTCGCCTCAACGCATCAATCTCAATACAGTTTTTTCCCAGCGTTTGTTTTTTTCTCCCCCCACCCCCAAGCACGTAATTGTATGTTTTGTGTTGTTTGCGTGTGTTAAGCTAGCCCAGACATGTTCTCCTTTTTCAGTCTCTCTCAATTATTCTTCTTCTTTTTTACATCTACAGCTTCTGATTTTTACGATTGCTAATTCATGTGAATAAGAGATATAGAATTGTGCATATTCACTCTTAAATGCAGGCAGAGACAAAAGCTTGAGCCAGGCAAATCCTTAAATCTTGTCAACTTTCACTCAAGACACACAGCCCATCATCCCCCCCATCACCACCCATGGCCTACTACTCTCCCCTTCCTTATTCTTTTTGGAAATGCTTGCAGGGAGATGAATAGAAGCCCCACATTTCCACATGAAGTGAGCAGCCAGCAGCGATCTTCTCTCCCCTGGCAAAGTTTACTTTTCTTCTAGCTGTGAGAAAGCTTGGTGGGACTGTGGTTATGAATATTCATGCTGGAGAGTTCCCTGTCAATCAGTCAGGGAGAGCTGAGGGGGAGTTTATGTCTCCAGTGGTTCATTTTGCTGGGGAAGGAATGTGTGCTAATTCGGGTTTCGGCCATTCCATTACTAACTTTTGCTGTATTTTGTTTTCTGCTATATTTATCAGTGGCTCTCTCTAACAAGCACAAAAGCTACATGCTTTCATCTGTTTTTGTTTCACATTTGCCATTCACATCTATGCAACCATATCCATTTATCTCTATAAAAGAAAAGGTCACTCTATTGTTGGAGTATATCCATGTCTCCAGTACTGACATGTGACTGACATGAGCATATTCAGTCTTTATGGCAGCACTGTTATTATTTAATGACCATATCCACAGTGCATTTTAAGAGCACTTATAATGAATTATAATGCACTTGTGCTCAGAACTATGTCTTATTGAGGAATTTGAATTATGTATTAGGAATTTATGAGATTTATGTTAGCCATGAAGCTAGTTTTGGGGAGCATTGCTACATGTCGAGAGACTATTAGTTCAGCTGTTAGATAGCACGGCTATAAATAAAAGTAACACAGACATTCGCTGCTTGCATCCTGTGCATGTAGGCAGTAATAGCACAACAGAATGCATACCTTAACTACACAACAGTTGTTAGCATAGAGAAGAAGGTCAGCAACACTTTTAATTATTTGTTATCTGTGTTGAATTAACTGCTGGTAGTCAAGGCTCATCAATATGTACAGGCTGATTTAACTTCTTCTGGAAAAGGGTCATGCGATAGTGGCACAATGTATCTGATCAGACCCAATTAGGAAGCAAACATGGATGTCTGCATCATTGTTTCCAAAAATCTCTGTTTCTACCCGTTCAGACTACAACACAATCCTGGAGTTTTCAGACTAAAATGTGGCTCAGCATGTTTCCACAAGTCTCTGTATTATGGTTTTGAAAGCACTGGTAGTGTGGACACTATACAGAAATGTAGCAAAAGTGATGTGTTTTAAAACAAAAACACATTCGTGTAGATGTAGGGCTCCCAAAAAATGCCATGTTCTGATACTGGTGAGACCGTAAAACAGTTTGAGTTTTAGTAAGTAAGCCTTCAAAGGGCTGAAGGCTTACTAGACAACAACCACTGCACAGTGGTTTATAATGGTATGACTCTGCAACTCTGGAGATATATCACTCTGGCAATTATTTGATGTTTCCTTGCAATGATTTTGAGGCAAACAGTAGAAATATGGTGTTCAGGTTACAAGTTATCTTCCAGGAATGCATAAATGCATGTGATTGACTGGCCAGCAAAGTTCCATGGCAGATAATGTTGCAGAGTGAGAGAGAGTACTTTGATTTTGTAATTCAATACAATTCCTTCATCAGTGAAATGTGTGGAACTACCATCTAGATTGGACCACTGTGCATGCCTCATCAAGAAACATTAGAGATTTAATGAATTATTATTGATATCTCTATGACCAGGGTTGTACATTTGGGCTGAAATGTCTAAAACACGGTGCAGTCTACAAGGATCAGGCATGAGTATGTAATTATTTTAATGTCAATGTGAGTATTCTTCATAAATAAATTGTACACTCACAGAAGTACAACCAAAGTAATGACCAAGAACTTTTTGTGGGAAGCATGGAATCCCTGTCAAACAGGAGAGATGAGGAGGTGTGTATGTGGTACGGGGTGAAGAAAATAGGGGACCAATAAGGAGCACAACACAGTGAGAGAAGATGAGAAAGAGAATGGAGGAAGAGAAAGTCAGAAAAAAAGCACTGCTGGGCACCACTCACAGAGGCATAAATCTAGGCACTCACAATTGGATTCAAATGCAAATCCAGCACCTAGCACCCAGTGGAAAGGCCAACCTCAATTTAGCCAAATCCCAGTGTGTGTGTATGCTACCCCCAACTGACAGGAACACTTCATTCTCCACACTGTTTGTCTCTGATTGTGTGTGTGTGTGTGTGTGTGTGTGTGTGTGTGTGTGCTCGCGGGCATGAATATGCATAGACCTCTTATTAGAAGCATGACAACAATCACACACAATTTTCCATTTTGAGATACTGCTGTAGGCCTGTAAAGAAAAGTTTACTTTCTCTCTACATTTTCCACTTTGGATCTTTGTGTTTGATTTTTGAGCGTGTGCGTGTTTCAAGGGGTGGGAGCTGTAGCCATTAACATGCACACCCCTACGTGCACATCCCTGCCCATCCCAATTCTCCTCTCTCTGTTCCCACCGACCAGCCCCTCCAGTAAGGGAGTCAGAAATGAACCTGAACTGATTGAGAGTCAAAAGCAGTTGCCGGGGCAGGTTCAGTGGGGCAGAAGCAGTTGCTGGGGCAGCGGTGTTGATGGTTGGTTACCAAGGGTGGAGGGGGCGGAGGAGGGCAGGGTGGGTAGCCTTGTTGGTTGCCAGGGGGCAGCCCGCTGGTTGCTTGGGAGTGCTGCAGCCATCGGGTGAGTGTTAAAGCCATTAGGATGCCTTACCATATGAAAGGCTGGGTGGGTGTGGCAGGGCCGAAGATGAGTCCTAGGAGGATAGCCCCACTGTCAAACAGCAGGAGTCTTACAAAAGAGCCTTTCTCTGGGCCATTACTGCCCCCCCACCACCACCAACACACACTTTCACAAAACCTCCTCCCTGCACTCCCATCCGAGCCGGGTCCATTCAGAGCCAGCTACCGTGGCCACAGAATAGGGGAATTCCCCCTTAAAGTGTAGGAATGACAGGTCAAACAGAGGAGGGATAGAAGACTAAAAGAAAAAGAGTAAAGAAAGAAACGACTTTAAGCACAGAGACCCTCCACCAGTCTGTACGGAGCTGTGTGTTTTCCACTGAGTTGGCATCCAGACTCCAGCTAGAGAGGCCCCCTGAGACCTCAGTGCAACCCCTAGGGAGAGACTCATTACTGGGGGCAACAGCTACTTGGCGCTCCCCATCCTGTCCGAGAGTAGAAATCTTTATTTACCTCTTAGTTACGAGCAGAGGTACTGTTTACTATGCAGCAATGAAAAAAAAAGCACACAGGAAACTAAAAATAGACTGAGCTAATGCAGCCCAAACAGCCAGGAAACAAAATCTGGGTGTATATAACTGTACATACGTGTGTGTGTGAGTGTGTGTGTGGACACATAGCCGCAGGTATGGGCAGCTGTGGGGAGAAGCAGCGATAAAAGCCCGCCTCTGTTTCCTGTCCTTAACAGGCTAATGGTGGGGATTTACTAGCCTTTTATTATGATTGCTCCAATTAGTTGTAAAGCAGCACAGGCCCAGTCCTCTAACTGCATGTTTGTCTGTCTCCCAAGGCCTTTTCACACATGCTGTCTATCCCTGAAATGTTCAGGAACATTTTCTGCATGGGGTCATGTGCGAATGGTAGCAGGCATCGATATTCAGGGAAACATGTTTTACAGATTTCCCTTCTCAAGACTTAGATTTCGGGGAAAATGTCAGCACGGCGGTGTTGTGAGTGAAAGTAATAATATTGCAGGGACAAGTGCATAAAGGGGGACATCCATCTGACACAAGGTGCTTTCATATGGAGTGAGTAAACCAATCACAAGTCTCTGCTGATGGCGTATTTGAATATGTAAATTGTTTATGGTTAATAGATAGCGAAAAACACTATACCAGACAAAGACGGCTCCACTCAAATTACAATGGAAACGGACTGAATTTGATTTGTGGGGCTCACAGCATTGAAAGATTACATTTAATTTAGTCCAAGAGTCTACAAACACGCCAGAGGCTCTACAAGGCTGTCATTGGGCACTACTCACAATGACAATGTTAGAATACTGATGTTTAGCATCATTCTTATTTAAAATCAAACACAAGTGCAGCTGAGCCTGATCAGAATGTTGTTAGTTCTGCAAGTATTTGATCATTGCACAAACTATTGGACAAAGTAACTCTAGATCACCAACATGGTCTCTCTTCAGAGACAAAGGTTTGATTTGAAATCATCTTCTATACTAACACTTTGTACTGATTTGGCCAAAATGTAGAGTATACAGTATGCAAACAAAAGCTAAATCTGCAGCAAGCCAAAAAATACCTGGATGTTGTATTGATTCTGCAAAAATCTCCAGTATGCATCTGACAAGTCAACCTCGCCTACTGTGAGCTGGATATTCCACAGACCACAGTGTCGATACTTGGAATGACTTTCTACTCAACACATTGCTCCAATAAAAACTTAAATGACATTTGTGAAAAATGTAATTGGGCTGCTGTTATCACCACAACCCCCCCCCCCCCCAAAAAAAAAAAACATGCACTCTCAAACTGATACCTAAAAACCTCAGCGCGTACACACAGTATGTATGGTCAGATGCCATTAGAGATATGTAAAAGTATGTTTTGTTTGTAATTCGATTCAACTGACCATTTAAGCAAAGAGGGGTATCAACAGCGTTGTGGTTAGGCTGAATCTCAACATGAATCTAAAACAAAGACTCAGATGTCAAAAGCACCAGTTTGAAAGTCAGAGCTGTCTCCCACTTTTGTTTTAGTTTCGTGTTTCCTGAAACATCTGTGTGTGATGCTCCATAATGTTTGCTGACATGCAGACACAGAGGTAGTTCCAGACCTGAAAAAATGCAAGAAGTGTGCAGTTAAGTGGAGTAATCCTGACTAACTTATCTCTTTCTTCCGTTTATGTTTTATTTTTTGTTTATTTCAGCCGCTCTTCCATTCTGTCTTCCTGCCGTCCAACTGCGTGTTTGAGTCAGCCTGTCAGTTCTTTTTACTCTGAGCTGACCACAGTCCAAGCTTCATGTCGGCCCAAACATCTGTGCTGAACTAACCTTAATGGAGCAGTTTTTATGTTGGTTTCGTTATACAACCACTCACCACATTTTGTAACGTCAAGACAAAATACACCAATTATCCGTCCGCATGTCAACATAGAACAATTTAAATAAGCATAATAGAGTCTTGAATTCCCTCCCATTTGGGGGTTTCGTTTTGTTCTCAGTGGTCAGAGGGTTTTATTGTTGAAGAAGACAAGGGGAAGCAGACGGTGTGGGATAAAACAACAGGAGAAAACAACATTTGTTGAAGCTTTGTTCAAGTTTCACTTGCAAAACCATTGAATGAACCGTTGTTCTGTTTGATCCAACTTGTCCGCTCATTTCCAGATTATGAGTCAGCAGTGAGGCTATGTGAGTGAGTCAGTGGAGTGAGTGGTGTGTGTGGGTGTGTGGGTGTGTGGGAGTGGGAGTGGTACATGTGGGTGTGAGCCCTGTGGTCGCAAGTATGACTAAGGGGCAACTTATGAGTCTGTGCATGTGTGTGTTTGTGTGTGTGTGTGTGTGTGTGTGTGTGTGTGTGTGTGTGTGTGTGTGTGTGAGAGAGAGAGAGAGAGAGAGAGAGGAGGGAGAGTGAGAGGGGTGTGTGCGACACAGTAACATGTGATTGGCCAGTTTTCATGACAGAGCCAGAGACTGTGCAGACACTGACCACAACACAATAAGATTATTCCTTTAACCAAGTCACATTAGTGTTGTCGGATGTCCTTCAGAAACACATCTTTTCAGCTTTAACACTATATGTATGGGAATGTGTGTCTTGGTGGTCTTTAAAGGACTAGTTTGACATGTTGGGAAATATGATTATTTGGTCTCTTGCTGTTAGATGGAAGATGTATACCATCTGTTAAATATGAAGCTAATACAGTAAAAAAAAAAAAAAATAAATAACAGAATGGGTTGCTACTAACACTAATTCGCTAACAAGACACCATATGATGGTCAAATGATGGAGGTTTAGGACAGGAAATGAAACTAAAACCATTTTAAATTATGTGTCATTGCAAGTACACTACAGTTACAATACAGTAAGCACTGCAGTATGACTAAGTGTCATAATACAGTTTTTATTAGTCTTAAAGGTCCAGTGTGTAGAAAATCTCCTTTTTGATTTTCTTTTGTATCCATTATGTTATGAGTCAATATTTTTGACCAGAACAACAATTCCTCTTAAAAGTGAAGTGTTAAAGTGAAAAATACACGTTGTCCATACTAAGAATGGTCTAATTTATCCTTATCCTTTTACCAGTTTTAATTGGTCAGTGGAGCATATGACCATCTTTATAGTATTGACCTAAGGTTTTATTGTATACAGGAACAGACAAAGAAAATCCATGTCATGCTGTTAAGTCACCATGTTGCATAGGCAGGTGTGGGAACAGAAGCATTGATCTTGCACATTCAGTTGTAATGTTGAGTTATCTTTTGCAACTGTTGAACTCTGCTCCATACTTTGATTTAGGCCTGTACGTCTGATTAAACCACATGTTGAACCACCTGCTTAGATTACACTTACAGATACATTACCCACGATGCAAGCGTCGGACTCTTGGGTGTGTTATGCTTGTAGCAGCTAATGTAGCCTTGAGCCACAAGTCTCAAGCAAAGATGAGTGTTTCAATTTGTGGTCTTCGGCCTCAGTTGACACGGAGCTCATGTGACATCACTCGAGGCAGTTTATCAGACTTTGTGCAGTTCCTTCTGGAGCCACAAAAGCTTTGTATCACTTTTTTCAAATATTCATTAGTGGCAACAATGACATTATACAGTCTGACATTAGAATTTATGTTAGCATCAATAAAGTTTGGAGAGGGTGTTTTTCTCGGTAGATACAATAGTCTCAAAGGTCCAGTGTGTAGTATTTAGGGGGATCTATTGGCTAAAATGGAATATGACATTCATAGGTATGTTTGCATTAGTGTATAATAACCTGAAAATAGGGATTGGGTTACCTTACCATTTTGTTACCTTAGAATCAGCTCTACAAAGGGAGCATGTCCTTGTTTCTACAGTAGCGCAGAGTGAACAAACCCAGCACTGGCTCTAGAGAGCTCCTGTCGGCCCCTATAGGATGAGGTGAGGGGTAGTCAGCTGGTTACAATCTGCAACCTCACTGATAGATGCCACCAAATCCAACACACTAGACCTTGAAGTATGTAAACACAGAGACACGCAAGCACACACAAACAAGGGATCCAGGAAATATTTTTACGTCTTATACGTATTTGATCCATATACTTGTTTGATCACAGTTATGGTGAAAACAAACAGTATTCTCTGAGTCATGGAACAAACTGTATTCTGGCTTGTTCTGTGTGTTTCTGTGGTTCTGTTTTGGGGAAAAACCAGACAACAAGGAACTGGCATGAAGCAACAACAGACCGGTGATGCTGCCAGATTTCTAGTAGTGCCACTCCAGAGGGGCCTGCAGACTTCAGTGACCTGTAGAAGCACGCACACACACACTAGCAGCACACAGCAGCAGCCAGAATGATTAGTCACGGGGTCCCATTCCCTCCCTGTGTTTATCAATTAACACTGAGAACGTGGGAAAGGGAGGCAGAAAAAATCCAAAGGGATTAAAAGACAGACTGACAGGAGCACATGTTCCCCAACTCCTTCTCCTCTCTGCCTCTGTCCAGTATCTCCTTCCTCTTCATCCACTCTTTCTCTTTTTCCTTCTCTTTCTCTATCATCTCTCCGTCTGTCCATCAGTAAGAATCCTTCCCCACCAATCCTGTCTTTGCGCGTCTTTGGTGTTTTGTTCATTTCAGCCATTACATTCATTCATTCATCTTCTATACCCCTTGTATCCCTTTCGGGGTTGGGGGGGGCTGGAGCCTATCCCAGCTGTCAACGGGCGAGAGGCGGGGTACACCCTGAGCCGGTCGCCAGCCGACTGCAGGGCAACACACACACAACCATTCACTCTCACATTCACACCTAGGGGCAATTTAGAGTCACCAATTAACCTAATGAGCATGTTTTTGGTCTGTGGGAGGAAGCCGGAGTGCCCGGAGAGAACCCACGCATGCACGGGAAGAACATGCAAACTTCACACAGAAAGGCCCCCGCCTGACCCCGGGATCGAACCGGGAACCTTCTTGCTGTGAGGCACGCGCACTACCTGCTGCGCCACCGTGCCGCCCTCAGCCATTACACATGGCGCTTAATCTAGTATTGGCATGTGTAGTTTGTTTTGTCCAACTTTGCTGACAGCTGAGTGAGTTATCTCACATGGGACCCTGTAAAGATTACCAGAAAGTGCTTCAAGAAGTGAGAAGGCATTGGAGAATACTTTATGTGCAAGTCAGTTTATGGTAGTTGTTTTGCGTGATGACAGTTGGTCCACACAAACACAAGCACTGCAGCACAAAAGAAACATAGAAAACATTACTGCTCACATGTTGTCACTGTTGGATTAAGCAGACCAGGGTTTGGCACAGTTGAGTGAAGTTGTGGCACTAGAAACATTTTGAAATCAAATTCAATTCCTTTGTTTGTTAAATTGCATAATAGCAAATGACATCAGGATTGGATGAAAATAAGGTACTAAAGTAGACATAAATATGTGTTGATGTACTTGTTTAAATGCTGGAAATGAGGTTAAAACTATGAGAAGTGGAAATATATTTGAAATACAACAGGGATCCCTAAATATGAGGTCATTTTGGAAGCTAGGAATTACACAGCCATGCTGGCAGCTCCGTGAGGCTATACTGAGCTAATGCTAACATGCTCAAAGTGAAAATGCTAACATGCTGATGTTCAGCAGGTACAATGTTTCAATGTTCACCATCTTAGTTTGCCATGTTAGCATGCTGACATTTGCTAATTAGCACTAAACACATAGCACAGTTGAGGCTAAGAGGACTGTCATTAGTTTTTCATGTCTTCAGATGTAAAACAAAGTGCTGGATGAATTGAAATCTGATCTGATGATGGTGCATTAAGTAAGTATTAGAGTATACCATTTCATATTCAAGGGTCATCAAGATCAGTAAGATCCTCGACAGGAAATCAATATGTATAGCAAATTTGATGGCAATCCATCCAATAGTTATTGAGCTATTTTAGTCAGGACCAATGTGAGCGACATCATTCCTATCACAACACAACAGATCCAGTCCGGGAACTCATGTTTACAAGTTGAAAAGCTTTTAATAGCAAGGGGCTAACATATTATGCTATCACCATGACAAATACAAAACCTTGTTGTTCCTAGATTTTCTTTATTTTCTTCCTAAACAATAACATTTTTTGCAGCTGCAACAGGGCCCAGACCTAAGTGAAGTTTCTCAAGTTCTCCAAACCAAAACCAAAAATCTTCTCAAAACACCAAGTGACCATCAACCTATCCAGACGGCCCCAACATGGGAAACAGTTTCACCCATTACGAAACAGAATAACATCTCCGTGTTTACATTTCAAATATCCCACTTTGAGCTAAGTCTGTGGGAGAGGAATGTGTAGGGTAGCATGAGCATTACTGTTGTTACCGTTCGGCCATTTTGGATCTGCAAGGCCCCACACGGTGCCAGCTGTTTCTTCAAGCCCAACTAAGCTCTAGGTATTGGAGCTAATTTGACCCATGGAGGGCCAATTGAGACCAAGCTGGGGAGTCGGGCTTAGATCACTGGAGCGAACCATGGACCAATACTGAGAAGGGAGGCCATCGGGAAGTATCTTCCTTTAAGCCCCAAATCTCTTCTTTCTTTTCTTTCACTCTTTGCCTTTTTCTTCCTTCTTTTCACTCTTCCCTTTCTTTCTTCATTCCTCTCATCTTTTCCTTCATTTCTTCCTTTCCCTCCTCCTTACCTTCCTACCTTCCCTCCTCTCTTTTTTTTCCATTATTTCTTTTGTCTTTCTTCCTCCATCTCTTCCTTCCTTCTTTTCATCAGTCTTTTTTCTTCCTTAACATTTTGTTAATAAAAAACTTCTTATACGCTCTTATTGTGTTCCTACTATTGTTTCCATCATATGTTTCCTCTCTCTTTCCCACAATCACTTGCTTTATTGCTAATTGGATCACTAAGGTTTCATCTCATCATGCTCCACATCACTCAGTTGTTTGTTTTCAGCAATATGCCTTGGCTCTGTACCTCTCCTTTCATCCTCCCTTCTCTTTCTCCCCTCATGAGGAGTAACGCTAGTAGTGCGGCAGCCAGCAGACGTGTGGGTCCAGAGGATAACGGTGGCTCAGAGGCCTGTTGTCCTGGTTGCTAGTGTCAGGGAGATGGAGGGTCATGCATACTGATGCTGTTTGAACTTCTCCTAAAGTGATTATTTATGCACAGCCAGACTCGCTTGGCCGAGCCAGGATTAACTTCATGAAAATGCAAAAGGGCATGTAGGCAGGCACGCACAAATGCACGTATTCACACACACGCACACACACACACACACACACACACACACACACATATACACACACACACACACACACACTCACACAGTGGCGTGCTTTCATGGCCCAGTGCCTAGCTTTCCCCCAAAGTCCCAGCCTCAGTGGTTTTAGGACAGGGCAGTGCTAAACCCCCATGGAGCCTTCACGCTAACGTCTCCATGGAGATGCTAAAGAGATTAGCACACTATGCGCTTGTGTGTACAGTGAGTGTGTATGTGTGTCACCCATGATGAGAGTGGTGGCAAACCTGCTTGTTAAACTTTAAATTTTAACCAAATAATTTTTCTGCTATCGATCAACAGGTTGCACTGAGTGGGAGTGAAGGAAGGGACACAGAAGTAATGTCTTTGTCTTCAAATCATGTCTTCTCACTGACTAAATGACATGTAACCTTCCATCCATCCATCTATCCCTCCATTCATCCATTCATTAACATGGCCTGAATGCCTCAACGGACAGAGCTCAGAGTTGACACAATTTAATGTTAGATTCCAGTAACCCACACTGAATGTTGACGGTTGGTACTGTCAAGGTCTACAAACCAAATAACACCAAGTGACCGTCAACCCGTTCAGACAGTTCCACAAGCAGGAAAAGACTTGCTCATTACAGAACACAATAACATTATGCTTACATGTGTGGAAGAGGAACATGAGCCCTACTGTTGTTATTAGTCTGTCATTTGGATCCACAGCCCTCCAGATGGTGCCAGCTGTTTCTTCAAGCCCAACTAAGCTCGAGCTATTGGAGCTAATTTGACGCATGGAGGGCCAGTTGAGACCAAGCTGGCGAGTCGGGCTTACGTTCATATTCTTGGCAGGAAATCAAGCACGTTCGGAGTTGGTGTTGTACATGGTCACGGTTGCATTCTGTCACCAGTTGCATTTGTAATTTTCAAGGACACAATGTGGACTTTTGACCTCCAGCACACACTGAGACTGTTTGTGCTCGAAGGTCATTCACTGAGAGTCAGAGTCAGAAAGTCTGTGCAGAGACAGTGGAGGCAGAAAAGTATAATAAGAAAATATTTAAAAATACTTCCCCCACCAAACCCCCCTCCTGTCCTTCCCCTCTTCTTTCTCTAACACTCAGTACCCCCTGTCCTCTGCAAACACAACATCCTGAAAGTTTCAGTTCTATGCAGCTCTCAGACTGTCTCTGTCTCTCCAGAGGGTGTAAGGGAAACAATTCCATCCTCTTTGAAGTATCAGTGTTTTGTAATATGTGGATGAAAAAGGGTCGGCACTATATGCATGCACACACACACACACACACACACACGCACACACACACACACACACACACTATCAGCCTTGGGTAAAACAGGCAGCAAAGCTCATGAGTTCGAAGCGAGCCAAGTTATTATGGTAACCCCAGAGAGGCCTTCCTCCCAGCCCTCCTCAGGGTGCTTTGAAATGAGAGAGGGAGGGTGAGCATAGATAAACAAGGGATGAAGAGGAAGAGCAAGAAGGTGTGTGGGGGTTGGGGGGACACAAACAGCATCCCATACTGAAGAGGTCTCCCACTTCCCCTTGGAGTATGAAAACACACTGATAAGGGTGAGGACTTCTTCATGTATGCTATTAAGATGGTTGGGACGGGGAGAAGAGAAGAGGAATAAGATGATGAACAACAAAAAATATTGAAATGGAGTCCAGATGAGAGTACTTCAGGAAAGAAGAAAAGACAAGAGCAGGAAGAGCAAGATGAGAAAATAGAAAAAGAGCCAGGTAGTCAAAGCAGGAAAGCACAGCATGATGAAGAAAAAAGTGTCTAACAGCAATGTATTTTGTAAAACCTTAATTTAATACATTTCTAACCCTCCCCCTACTCCCTAAAATGAAAAAAATAAGCACCAAATAAAATCAAATAATGGACTAGCCTACCATGTGATGCTTTATCTTCATTATAATCAGATTTAGCGACTGCTTAATTAACCTTGTATAAGAAACACACACACTCAGAAGCTGGAGAATCAAAACTGATTTTCACTTACAGGAAATGGGTCAAGAAGCCAGTGTAGGGAGAAATGGTTAAAAATATTGCAAGGGAAATGGAGAATTGAAGGTCAAACTAAGTGGATCTTAAAGAAAGGAAGAGAGGAAAGCAGAGGAGACTGGAGAAATGACAGGACAACAAAGACGATGGGAAATGAAACAGGATGAGAAGAGCAAGAGACATGAGGAGAGAAGATGAGAGAGAAAGGAGAGGAGGACAAGGAGTAGAAGAAAAGACTCCAGTCATTCAGAGGAGGAGGAGGGGGAGGATTAGGAGGGGGAGGATTTGTTGTTTTCTTTCCTGTGTGTTGATAAAGCAGGACAGGAAGGAAGCGTCCCAGTGAGGACCAGTAAACTCCACTAACTGTGCCAGAGCCATTACCGCTGCATTGTTCTCCATCAGCCTCTGTTACTGGCTCCTGTCTTCATTATCTCACCACTATTGTCTCAGGACCCTTAGGTGATGAGCCCAACGACCTGACGACAGCCATGGACACACACACACACACACACACACACACACAGACCATCACTTATACACTGAGAGACAAAGGAGACAGACTGAAAATAGACAGAATAGTAATGACCGTGATATGTGTGTCTGTGTGTGTGTGGGTCTGCTGACCACCCTTGGTTGAGCTACAGTAAAAAGGCCAAAACAGACAGATGGCCACTGTCAAGTCATTCTCCTCCTGGTGTATATCTTTCTTTCTTTAACTCTCCTCTATTTGTTTCCATCACCTCTTTAAATCCTTTCAACTTTCAAACAAGTGGCCAAACTCCGTCTGTCTCCTCGACTCTTCCTCTTTGGCCGATATATAATTTGTGCATCTCCCTCTCTCCATTTTGGGCCTTCATTTACACTCAAGATGTTTTTCAAGCACAGAAAATGAAGCTTTTCAAAACTAATCTCCAAAATGTATTTATCGTAGGGTTATTGGTTTGATCATCTGCTTCTGCCAGGACGTTGAATTGTCCTTGTGAGAGGCAGTGACCCCCAAGTTGAACCCCAAATGGACTCTGGCTCCATTATTCTCCATTCTCCATTATTGTTCTTCTACTGGAACACCTCATTGTGATTTATCACTAAAATATTCCACAGTTGGAACAAACCACATTAAACAGGAATATGGAATGATGTCTTTGTGAAATGACAGGAGATGCTTTTACTTTCATTTTCAAAATTGAAAGACTCAGAACAGGAAACAGATTACGCTCTAAAAGCTGGAAATGTACAACAATCAGTGTCTACATGCACAGACAGATGTGTAACAAACACAGAATATGAAAATGACAGGGGTGTGTTTCAGGGTAATATTCTGTTTCTGTGAGTCAGTCCATGCAGTGACTTAATGTGTACCAAACACAGCCAGGCCATGCCATGTGCCTTTTAGCAAGCAAACAACACGCCATTAGTTTCTGCGGTCTAAATCAAAACCACTGCTTGTCGCAATGTCCCGCTGTTTGAGTGCACTCTCACATGGCTTTTCTTTACTCGCTCATTTTGCGGCTGACAATGTTTGACTGTTAAAAAATGTCCCTTTTTTTCTCTCTTTTGAGGGAAAGTTTGAGCCCCCTTCACAGAGCCTTTGAGATGAAGCCATTTGGACAGCAAGTAGAGAGAAGCAGAACTGTTTTCAAAGATCTTTTCTCTTCCCCTCCACCTCGCTCTCTTTCTCGCTATATCCCTCTTTCCATCACTGAGGGAGTGGACTGGACAGGAGAAGAGGGAGTTGGGTTGTGATGTTTTCCGTGCAGCCATAAATACGTCCGTCCCTGCTCATGCTTTATGGAATCCAGAGCCTCTTTATCCCTTCCATGTGTTCCCTATGAACCAGGGCCCTGACCTTTGACCCCCGGGCCCTTGACTTGGTTATCTCAGGCCCAGGAGAGACAGTGTGTGTGGGTATGCCTTGGTGGGTGGAGTTGATAGGGGGTTGATTATCTCATGACCCCATTCCCCCTCCCTGCATCACCTTACCCCCGTCTTCATTTCACAGGCTATAAAACACACACATACCCAGACACAGACACACACACCAGGTGGAGTGGTTCATCTGTCACATCACAGATCACCTCTGGGCCACTCTGACCTCAGCCATTTCACAAATATGTCTTCTAGTATTCTTACACATACACACACACCAGGTCTGACAATCTTGTTACATCTGCTAGAAAAAAATTAACACTGTGAATTTCTGTGAAAAGAAACTGCTGTTGACCATATAACCAGGATCTATTTTATGTGATAGTGATAGCAAGAGACTTCATTTCATGTATCAAAGATGAGAAACAGGAGATGCTCACTTCTAAGAAGTCTGTGAGACCAAATTATAAAAGCTGTTCAGAAGTTCTCTGTGCCTTTTGGTTTTCACTTTAACAAATCAGTTAACACATTCTTTCCTGAATGATATTTCTGTTAGACTTTAGCTGTATAGTTTTCACTTGCAGTTCATTTATTGACAAAATGAGTGTTAAATCTTTTTATTAACATATACATTTTAATACATTTGAATACACAATTACTTTTCCACACATTAGCCCTGGAAAGATGTGTTTTTTACTGAATTTGTAAGATGTCATTTTTTTGACCAGTCCAGTGATGTGGTTTTAGGGTTGGTAATGTTGGTCCATTGAAATGTCTCTATTAAATGGATTACCATTAAGATTCCTACAGACATGCACGGTACCCAGAGGATACATCCTTATAACTTGGGTTATCCCCTGACTTTTCATCAAGGGCCATCATCAGGTCAGTATTTCTGATCTGTCCAACATTTTCGTTAATACCTGCAAACTTGATATTCCCATCAACATCAGTTGCACTTTGTGTTAAGTGCTCATTAGCAAATGTTAGCAAGCTAGCATGCTGAACATGGTTAACATTATACCTGTTAAACACAAGCATGCTTGCATTGTAGCATGCAGACGTGAGCAACTTTAGCTCAAAGCAGCACTCTCACGGGGGCTGCTAGCATGGCTGTTTTAGCCTTGTTTCTTTCTCTGAGTGGCACAAACCAAACACCATTCACGCTATTGTACTGGTGTGGCCAAGAGTATGCTGGGCAATCTTCCTTGATTTAGAAATAGCAGAATAGAAATGGCTTTAATTTTGATATATGCTAGCAGGTATGTTTCTCACACTGCAGTTGTCTTGATATTTTTTGTTAAATCAAATACTTTGAACAGTAAGTCATCCCAAAACATTTGAAGAAACAAAACTGAAGTTAATATGAAGAATTATATAGGAGGGGTAAAAACACACAGGGAATGCAATTAATGCAGTTAACCAGTATGGATACTTCAGTTTTATTCATTCTGTTTTGTTTTTTTTTTTGTTTGTTTTCTTTTTTGTTATAATTGGAGACAGACTGTGGATTTCTGCGTGTTTATGTTCTTTATATTTATGTCCTCACATTTCCGTTGTGCTCAGTTCTGTTGTGATGTGTGCCTTGCAGTGTTGTTTTTTTCCCTGTTTTCTGTATTATAGTGCATCTGTAAGTACTGCTTGTGTTTTCTCATGATGCAGTACAACAGCCTCTCTTGTCCAACTGTTTGATGCTGGTATCCATACAACAATTCAGCCACATTCAGCACATGTTCCCAATAAATTTGTCAGATGATTGCATTTATATAACGCAACTGGCTGTATTCCCGCATACATATGATATTCCTTTTTACTGTATTTTACTATTTCCTGAACTATTTCCTGAGGGGAATCATTAAAAGTAATTTTATTCTAATGTAAGTATCATGTCCCATGATCTGCTTGCTATTTGAGATTCTTGCCTTGCCAAGAATAAAACACTGGGGAAACAATGAATAAATGTAAGTCCATGTAATAAAAGTGTAGATGTACTGGGACTCAATATAAGCAACAGAAGTATCAGCTTCACACTGAACTCCATAGGTGTCAGCCTTCAAAACACCTTACGAGCTGAACCTGAGCCTTTATATTGTGAGTTTTTCTTGTCCATAATTACTAATTGGACTGTGCCATGCTGTATGATAACCACATGGAAACTCTTTGACTGAATGATCCTTTAAATGTTCTCTTATGAGCTGCGTGATCAAGGGAAGTTGTGTAAGTGACCATTGTGAGAGCAAGTGTGTGTGTGTGCACACTTTGTATTAAAACAGCAGGGAGTCCAAGGCTGCTCTGTGTCAACAGGACACAATCACTTCTCATCCACCTACATACACACACACACACACCAACACATACACATACAGCCGTCTGGCTCTTTTAATGCCTCTTCCTAGGTTGCTCTGATCTAAAGGGGAAGGGGCTAAAGCTCAAAGGTGAAAAGTCATCTGTACAGGGGCCACTCTCCCTTTACCCCCAGTTCCTAATTAGACTTTAATCAAGCTAATTAACCTTCATTAACTGGCCAGGGGAGCTGGGTCTGCTTAACCCAGGCCAGACCTCACTCATTTACAAGCTGCAGAGGGATGAGGGTTGGGGGTTGGTAAATTGGGAGGAGGCAGAGAGCACAGAAGTTCAACAACAGAAATATAGTTTTCTGATCCAGATGTTACATAACACGGAAAAGGGAGAGAGGTCATGCACACATGCATATACCAACGCTTACTGACCTCAATGCCTATGGAGACATGTATTTGATCAAAATCAACATCACTATATTACATCTGCGTTACAACTTCCGAAATTGAGGTCATATCCTCTTAAAGACTTTTACAAGCTTATTCTCCTTTAGTTCGAATGAAATTATAAAACAGACCAAACTTTTGAAAGATGCAACAGCAATATGTTCCTGAGTGCCCTTCTGTCTTTCCGGGTATCTGTGTGTTCAGTGTGTGTGTGTGTGTGTGTAAACCTCCCTTTTGTAGTCTGAGGTCCCCAGTGTGAGTCCCGGGCCGCCGCAGACCTGTGGTCCAGAGAAAGGCCTCTTTGTGTCAGTATGGGACCGATCGGCCACTTCTGCACTCTTGGCTCCCCCTCAAGCCCTGGCCGACCTCCAGATCCCAGAACCAGGCCAGGCCTTGCATCTCTGTAGTCCATCCCAGACAAAGAGCCTCTACACTGGCCTGACTCTTCTCTCAACCCCTTGCCCCCCTTTCCCTCACCCCCCCATCACAAACTGGGTTACGACAGTACGCCCAGCCATTCATGTTGACATCAATACATACCATTGATCCAAATGAAATTTTCCCCACCAATTCATGATTTCCTATTGAATTATGTAATTTGCTTCCAAGTTCATGAGGAGAATACAGCCTTTAATGATTTATTCAAGACATGCTGTTTTGCGTTCGCCTTTGCTTTTCTTGGGTCTGAAAAGAGACGAGGGAATTATGGTTGTTTCCAGCAAAAGAATACTGGAAAATATGGACTGTGTGTTTTAAATATATAAATGTAGACTTTAAGATACAGGCCATGCTATACAGGTTTGCGAAGATTTTTTTTTGGGTGCAAAGTTTGTATTCACTGCGTATTCTTATATTTGTACGTGTACACATTTCAAAGGCCATACAGTTGTGATTTTCTTAATAGCCATACTTGTTGGACAGAATCCCCGGAGATAACCCTCGCTGTCCCCAGAGTACAAAGGTCAGAGGTCAGAGGTCAGCTTCCTTTCCCTCCACTGTGGAGTGAGATGTTCCAGTGACTGTCTACATCCATGTTAATGGAGTTATTTTAGAGAAGTTAGGGTTACTGTTGTTACATTTGTTAACTGGGTCTGATGGTTATTTAGCTGCAGTGTTCATGCAGATTGCAGTGTTTCATATTATCCATTTCATTCGGCTGGTTTTCTTACACAGAGAGAATATCTTTGAACTTTCTTGGAGCCCATAAAAAGCATCCAAAACTGATTGTTTCGCTCCAAAAATAACTTTGCATCAGTGGGAAAAGCTGCCCATGTGTCAAGTGCTGTATAACATTCAGCATACTCATTTATGCCTCATAACCCTTGCCAAAGTGCCTCTCGAACAACATCCCCAGGTACTGTACTGTAATGTGCATTTACTATACATTATGCAATGACTCTTATTCTGACTACAGACTGAAAAGTTTACCTTTCATCCACTAACATTTATGCAGTTAGGAAAGTGCCTTCAAGCACTCAACTCATGAAATGTTATGATTCACTGCAGTGTTTTTTTAATAACGTCAGTCCAAAGTAGTACCTTTCTTTATAACTTGGGTTGGGTTTGTCATGCTCACATGTCTGGATTGAACAGCACAAGCTCATTAGAGTGCTCGCAGTAACAAGCAAATTCTTTTATAGGGTGGATTTCCCCTTGTGGACTGCTTGTGGAGCCCCTCTCCTCCAGAGGAAATAGACCTACTGGTGAAGGTTTTACCGTCTTAAATGTGGCCACAAATTGCTGCACCTCAATTATCTGAATCCCAGCTGATAATTAGTGTGCCACTCACTTCTTTGTTTGCACGGAGGAAGAGATTCACACCTGAGGTGAGTGTTGCAGCATGCTTTTCTTCCCCTCGTCATCATCATTCACTTAATTTTGCTTCAGCTCTCTCCTGCAGTTTGTTGGCTTAAATTTTCTGCATAATTTGCGCACACAATACACTCACACACAGCAAAAAAAAGCCTAAATACACACTCAGATCTCATCAGTATTCAACCTGAAGGCCAAGCTGAAGTGCCCTTGAGCAAGAGGTTGAACGTCTACCAGCTCCGGATGCAAGCAGGGAAAACCAGAGGAAGTACTACAGTCACTTTATTGTATAAAAGTGCTGCAACAGTGAGTGGCAGACGCATTAAATCTACCCACAGCTGGTAGGACACTGAGCTTCCTAACGCTGATCCTCAGGAATGTGAAGGAATTCATGAAGGGGACACACACACACACACACACACACACGCACACGCACACACACGCACACACACACACACACACACACACACACACACACACACATAAATACATGCACATCGTGGAGCAGAAACCAGAACAGTCACTCAGGGAACTCTGTGTGTTTGTACACCCTCCTCTTGGTCTAATAGCAAATCATTGCCCCCCCTTAACCCCTAGCGTGACATGTCAGCCTTCCTCTACGCATGCAGCACAGTACATCCTGTGTATGTGTGTATATGTGAGTGTGCTATGTGGGTGAAGGGGGTTTTCCCATAACTATATGGCAGCCAGCCAAATAGACCTGTACATCTGGATTGATTGTATATGTTTGTTATAGTGAGCTCAATCACACATTCACGGTCTTCTCTAGAGTTCCATTAAATCGCATGTGGACATATACAAACTTGATCACCAGCTTTCTGAACACACGCACACATGCGCAGACACACGCACCCTGCTGTTCAGCCTCTGCCGCGTGTATAGAGAGCGTGAAGGCATGGAAAATACAACCTCACAATTGCAATTCCACACCTTTAGTGTTGTTGTCAGGCCCGTCAGACACGGCTGTCTGTGGATATGGGCAGGGCTGGGGCTGGTTACTCTGTATTGTATGGAGGATAGGGGTATAAGCTTCACCCGCATGTCCATTCTCCATTCCACCAAACAGGATCTCTCATCCGTTACGTCCCCTCCCCTTCCTCCTCTGAATCCCCCCTTCAAGAAAGAACAGCCTTTCAGCTCCAGAAAGGGAGGTGGGGATGGCAGAGGAAGAGACCAACGCAGCTAGATGGATTCAAGTTACACATAAACCAATACAGACCAATACAGACCACTACCACTACTGCCGGCCACTTCCGGCCTTGGGACAAACGCAGGCCTAGCTGCGACGGTATGGGCGCCTTAATGTGGAATGAAGAGCCCAGCTAAAAATAGCACATCTGGTCAGCATTTATTACCTAATAACCACAGTTACATATGCACGCACGCACATGGAGAGACAAAAGGATCCAAGGTTTTGTTTATGAAAAAGCCACCATGAAACACCAATATGTCCACACACACAATGCATGGTATGATTTTTTTTTCTTACATGCTAACCCCCACCCACCCACACTCACACAAACCGAAAAAAGAGACAGAGCCCAGTTGGTTTCACTTATTAACCCAAATGATGTGAGATTATATTACCAGAAATGGTAGGAACAGCAGGTTTTGCTTAGAGTTTGGCACATACAGCAAGGACACCGGAGAAAATGGTTCAAAACAGACCCTGACTCAGTCAATGAGCTAACCAGAGAGCAGTGTGTCACAACCCATAAACTCCATCTCATCAGAATCGACCTAATACACAAGAACGTACAGTACAAATGGCTAATAAAAGGAGACCAGGTTCACATAGTTTTAAGCAAATTTGCAAAGGAGAGACTGAAGTACCTAACCTACAAATCATTTTGTCAGTCATGTTAGTCTAATGGTCAAATAACATTGGTTATGTTAGTGTTATCACATATTTCCCTTTCATTTTTCCATGTTTGCATATGTCAAGAGAGTAAAGTCTCATTTAAATTGTTACTTAAGCAATAGTTCCAAGTTCTGCTTGTTTGATTTTTTGCTAAGGGTGACAAGATGAATATCAATTTCAAATGTGTTCACTAAATATTAAGCTCCAGTCAGCTGCCGGTTTAGCTTATTTTAGCATTCTGATTTCATAAATATTTTTGATACAAGCTAGTTACTAAGTGGAAGGACTCCCACATGATTTAGTAATGGATTCCTGAATTACCAGTGCAACCCAATCCAGGTGTTTCTCTCTGCTTTTTACTGTAAGTCCCACTAAGATGGAAATCAGGCTGACTAGCAGAGCCAAGAGTACTGCAGCTCTTTAATGACTTTTCAATGAGGGAACTGAGACAAATCTGTGATTACTGGTGCTGAGGGTTATGGGCTTGCTTGGAAATGACACTGCATGTTTTTTTTTGTGTGTTACATGCATGATTATGTTCAGGAACAACCTCTCCTTGGCGTACGTTTGCTCATAATTTGTGTTTATGACTTTCCCTTGTGTGTGCTTTTTATGCGCCTTGCATACATAATTTTGCTCATGCATGACCATCCATTTCTTTCTTTTAATGGCTTATGTGCAGATGTGTGTGTGTGTGTGTGTGTGTGTGTGTGTGTGTGTGTGTGTGTGTTGTCCAAGTCAAATGAGTGTTCGGAGGTGGGTGTGGCTGCTCCCTTTCCCCCAGGTCACCTGCTTTACGGGACAACATTCCCTCATATTCCCTCATTCGAAGGCCATTAGAGAGGAAATGGGGCCGCCAGCTATCTGACCTTCCTCCCCCTCTCCACCTCCATCTTTCCCCAAATTCCCCCTAAGCTCTCAGCATCCCATCATCGCTCCACATCCACCCCCTGTGCCCCCTCCGTCTCTCTGTGTTTTCACAGTGTTAACAATCAAGCCGTGGCCCTGAGTGTTCCGGGGGCCTAATTGGGCCAATGCTGGCGTTGATTGTGATGGATGGAGGGGGGCTGGAGCCAGGGCCCACTGTGGACATGTCTTTCATCTGCTTGGTCTGGTCTGTTGCGCAAGAAGGGGATGGAGAAGATGGAAGAGAGGACTTCTAACTGGATCCTGGATCCTAGGTGCTGAGCATTGAACTCCAGGCTTGTGAACATTGTATTAAATAAATACTCTTCCAAAAATCAATCTTTTGAGTGACAAACATAATTGAGTGGTAGCCCTGAAGAGTTTGCAGCTTGCTCTGTTATGGACAACAGCTTGAATTCACTGCAGTTACAATGGATTCAGATTCAGGGCAAAAAAGCATCAAAATGTCCATAAAACCTCTTCTCCCTTGCACCATATGTGCAGTACAAACAATACATATGTCAATATGCCACCTCTGATGGAGCTTATAGAGGAGGTTAAACAAATGACTGACAGATTAAAGGTAAACAAGCATAGTTTCTCACAATATTGATTCACCATGAGTCTCCAAAGCGGCTGCAGGTTCTCCAAGTCTGTGTGGCTCAACTAAGGGGTTGAAAGTTGTTCTTCTAAGGGCAAATCCTCTCTTTTCCCTGGTGGCCCTGTTATACTCCTTTTAGGATCAGTCCTGGACAAAACTGTCAGAGGTATTGCCTCAACAGGGTGGGGATTTTTGGCAGGAACAATAACCTGGTTCTTCCACGTCACATGTTAATTATGCTGCAACCCTGCCTGTTGATACACTACCACTATTGTACAGTAGTATCACTTGTCCGGGACAGGAAGTTCTGCACCTTCTTCTCCTGCTCATCTTTACAGAACATGCAAGCACAATGACTCAAGCACATCCCTCTGGCATTGCACATAGAAAATATCACATGAAGCCCTTCTTTATTACTCATCAGAACAAACGTCATTGCTGAGGGCATCCCAGACATGCTGCTCAAAACAGAGCCAGCAATTTGATCTGACCTTGTTTCTTGATCAGGAGATGAAAGCAGACTAGCATATTGCTCCTCTCATTTTTTTTTTTTGTTCCATAGAGGTAGCTGGCTGCGGTTAAGTCATCAACACTTTGAAGGAGGCCAGTGTTACCTGTGTTTGCAGAGCACTTACGGCCATTGGAGGCTTGTGGACCATTTGCTTATCTTTCATGTGAGTAATGTGTGTTTGTGTGTGTCTGTGGTTGCAGCCTGGCCCTGGCTGAAGTCATCAATCAACTCAACCCTGGGGTTGGTGGACTCACCATGGCCTATAGGTGGTGAGGGTCTTTGGATTTCGAGTGAGAGACAAAAGAGAGTGCATGTAAGAGAGAGATAGAGGAAGACAGACATGTATGCATTCAGGGTAGTCACACTCATTTGTTTAGTCAAACTCGTGGCTGAACTCTCTGCTATGTGATCAGATCAGCTGTGGTTTGCATAATATAACTGCTGACAACAGCAACATTGTGTAGTGTGTTTACAAGACTTATATGGTTCACTCTCAGCAACTGAATCCAGTGACATCTAGTCACACTGACTCCATTAACTTACACTTCTCATAGACAGGTTTCAATATTGCTGATGTGAATGAGAAGAGTTTGGCAAATAAGGTGGATCAGATACTAAATATTGTTGGAGGAATAATCTGCATGTGCTTGATATTACCGACACTCATTTTGACCAAGTCTGATGGAAGCGAGACTAAGTTTACTCAATATATAGAGTGTCGTAATGTATTTCAAATGGTACAAGATAGCAAAATGTCCTCAAGAAGCAAATTTGGGCATAGACTTGGAAATAGTACTGATATGACATTCTGTTAATCTGCTGGATTGTTTTATATTCCATGGGACCTTATGTGCCTTGAGGATGACTTCGGTTGTGCTGTTGATTGTTTTATATACAGTATGTTGTTGAGTGACATGCTCCTATAAGAAAATGCACAATTAAAGCCAAACCATCTCACATTATAACATTTTCATGTTAAACATTTAGTGTACATTTATCCACTATTTTATTCATTTACTGGATTTGTGAACCTTAGACTTTAGTAAACCTATGTCAAGCACCAAAACAATTGGTCCTCAAGTAAAAGTATGTTTTCACAAGAGATTTGAAGAATTTAAAAAAACTGGACTTCAACTTTTGAACATTAGGGCCAAGTTATCTCTTTACAACAGTGCTCTAGGACAAACAGGGTGTCATGTTATATGCAAATACCTTTAAAAGGTGAATTTAAGAAAATATGGAAAAATCTTTGCAAGGTGATGGCACAACTTTTAAGAAACTGAGCTTACACAGATACTTTTCAAGGAGAAGAAAAGCAGACAAGATACACATTTAGTGGTTGAATCAGGTTTGCTGGAGAGTAGAAGACTCTTACCTCCAAGAAACCTTTCTCCAGGATGTGTTCTGACTCTGACTGTTCTTCTACCTCTGATTGTGAATGGAGACAAAGGAGATACGCAAGGAACCCAAAGCTCATTCTAAGTTAATGAAAATACACTCATGAAATCATGTTCACAGATATATTATATTCCATTTGTGCCATATTCTACCAATAGATCTGCCTAAATCTTGCATGCTGGACCTTTAAATGCAAGATTTGATCATTCAGAGTTTCCAATTGAGGTGCATGTTTTTTGAATGTGGGAGGAAACCAGAGCACCTGGAGTAAACCCAAGACAACACGAGGAGAACAAGCAAACTCCATCCAGAAAAAGCAGAGACCACAAACCAAATCATTCAACCTTCCTCCTGTGAGGAGAGGCTCAGTGCTGCCCTCACCCTTTCAATGGATGTGTTTGTTGTTTCAGAGACAAAGTACCAAACTTACATGTTGTTTTTAAGAGGTAAGAGAAAAACAGTCCTTTATTTCCTTGGAGAAGAGTGTAGGATCCTGAAAGTTAGTCATCCTGTGAGTGATGAAGGGCTGCCTCAAAATCTGGGCAACAGCAGAGAACATCAGAGTAATGCCTTTGTGAAGGGGTGTGCGTAAGACTGACATGACACCTGTCCTGAAAATGAAAGAGTCTTTATGAATGTTAATGACTCTTGTCATCACGTGTCATTTGGTCAATTATGCCATTTTCAATGCAACATTGATTGTTCGAGATGTCTTTGTTGTAACAACTTAATCCAAACAGCATAACCTGTCATAAACATCCAGAGCAGGCCTAATTATTTCACTTCACGTGTTAACATCACATTTAACTGTCATGTGTGGTTAATTTGGACGTTGGCTGTCATGAGACCATTATAACTGTGTCATGAATCATTTCCTGGAACTCAAGTACAGTTCAATTTTATCAATGGTAATTTTATCAAGGTGATTCATAGAGTGTCCTGATGAACAGATAGCTTTACTTGTTGCTTAAGTAAGCTAACTGCTAAGATAGTGTTCATGTTGCATGGGTTTTATGTTGACTGTGTCATTGTTTACAGGTGCTGATGAATTGCGTCCACTCCTCTGTGTGATGACATTGAAAACGGATCAATCAAATGTTAACACTGGGGAAACCAAAAGGCTAATAATAACTCCTCTCTTACAAAAATAACAGTTGTTAGCTAGGAGCCTGTCTGTGCATCTGTTTTGGAGGAGCTGAGCGTGAAAACCTTTGACAGCAGGTATTTGGAGGCCTCTCAACCTCTGCTTCCTTCCCCTGGCCTGTGGAGCTCTTCGGCTCTCATTTGTTCCACATCAGAGTCATATAAACTCTCATCGCTCTGGGATCTGTATGAAAATAAACTGCCAGGCAGGGAAGCAGGCACGCTGACGTCAAGGAAGAAGACAGAATCTGATCAAAAACACATCCAGGCAGCGAGGAGGGCGACTGTGGCCTGATATGATGGTCAGAGACAGGATTTTATTAGTGGAAACCCATAGTTTGAGATTTAGATTAGATTTCTATTGTGACTGTTGAGGTGTCATTGAGCAAGGCACTTACCTGTGCAGCACTTCCTGCGGAGCAGCCACCAGTACAGATCTGCGGTTTGTGTTGGGTATCTCCCATGTGCGAGTGTGTGTTTGAATGTAACCCGAGGGGAACAGCCCCACTGACGTCAAGGAAGAGAAGAGGATCTAATCAGAAACACACATGAAAGCTGAGGAGGATAAAGAATCGGAACAGAGGCTGATCTATATTTCGATCTGAATGTGCTATCTGGAGGACAGCTAGGTAAAAAGTTCCAGGTTCAATCTGCGCTGAAGCACAAGGAAAACAACACTGATTGTTCAATCAGTGGGATCCCAGTGGTGTGGCAGGATTTGATGTGGTGACTTGTCAAATGTGTGTGTGTGTGTGTGCGTGTGTGTGTGTGTGTGTGTGTGTGTGTGTATGATACTAACCAGACACCTGACGACTCAACACTCTAAGCTTGTAGTGTTGATAGGGGTGGGCAGGGCCTACAGGTTGTAGTGACAGGTCAGTCACTTGGTGGGATCTGACAGGAGGCCAGTGGTTATCTCAAAGACCTGCTGAAAACAATACACACACAGAAACACACACACACACACACACACACACACACACNATGAACGGTTGTTGTGGTCTTGTCATGGGATTTGTTGACAAAATAAACATATAGAATATTGGTAGCCTTAGTATGTAAAGGGGTGGTTTTATCATGAGAAAACATGAAAACACAAAATGAAAACAGTGTATAGTGGCCGTCACTGACTCAGTGCTCCAGGATGCACACATGCCCTTGACCCAGGTTTTCATTCATGTCATCTTCTCATGAAAAACACAGATCCCGTGTACAACTGGGGACATATAATCAGCGTCTGTCCTTTTTTTTGGTGGAAGATGCAGTCTTAGGAGTCAGAACACGATCCAGTGTACTGGAATGTCTCTGGAAACAGCTGGAGGTGCAGGTGCAGACGAAAAGGCAGAGAAATGTTGTGTTAATGCAAAACGAATCGCCAGCCGCACATCATTTCTGGATTCATGCCGACCTTCCTTCTGTGTGTAAACTGAGCTTCAGTGACCTTTGATGCTGATACAGGCAACAAACAAACTCTTATCTACGATTCTGTACTCACTTTGTACTGTACGCTCCACCAAACACAGAAGCATCCAACCACACACACACACACACACACACACACACGCACACACACGCACACACACGCACACACACACACACACACATGCACACACATGCACACATATACACAAACAGAGTGTTTCCCTGGCTTGAGCCACATGACAGCGAGGGCTGTACACACAGCCCACCACATCCCTATCATAATGTGTCCCTCCTCAAGACACCCAGGAGGATCTTAGTCTGTCATTGGCTCTCACAGTGGACCGCTTTTCAACAGCAGGGACACAACACCTCTCTAATTAGCCTTATTTAAAGGTTACTAATCTCAGTAAAGACGACTCTCCGTAACACACACAATAGCCCCCTACCCTTCCTCTCTGCCCTGGGTTGCCTGTTAGGAGCTTCTGGATCCCACCGACATTGACTGTGGTGGGTAAAACAGGGTGTGTGTGTGTAGGTGTGTGTGTACGTGTGTGTGTGTATGTGTTTGTTTTAGTCTGTTTGTGTGGCAGTCTTACAGTGTGATGGCTGATGAGTGAGTGTGTGTGCATGTGACAAACAGAGAGGCAGAAAGAAGAGACAATGAGTTTCATTTTGATAAAGATAGTGAAAGTGAGCATAAGTGTGTTTGTCTGGTCCTGAGCGCGTGTCCATGCTGTTTACGTGTATATGTGTGTGTGTGTGTGTGTGTGTGTGCGTGTGTGTGCGTGTGTGTGTGTGTGTGTAAGCGTGTGTACGTGTGTTTCTGTGTGTTTCTGTGTGTCTGGGTTTATCAGTCAGTAGTTTGGTTGGGCTCGCTTGGCAAGGCCTGTGATCACACAACCTTAAAGACTGTGATTAGGAGGACACACACACACACATGCACACACACACACACACACACACACACACACACAGCAGACAGACAGAAGATCTCAGACTGCTGGAACACACACACACACACACACACACACGCACACACACACACGCACACGCACATGCATGTGCAGAAAAATACACAAACTGCTTACTAGTAGCAGTTTTGCTACAGGCACACACTCCCACAGACAGAAGCAAACCACTACACACACACTCTCACACTCAAAACACACAATCTTATGCTTGGACTCTTTGGATGCTCTCTAATTTCCTGAGGATGAGCTGTGAGCTTGTGAGGTAAATCATGATGAGGGATTACTCATCACACTTGGTGAGGATTATACAGGGAACTCCATCTCAACACACACACGCTCATTTCTCACTGGATGTGTCATACACTCCTGGTCAGGGACGTTAAACTCAAAATGGCAACATGTGGCACCTTTGCAAAACACACTGTAATCTACAGCCATCATTACTCAAAGATATTTACGTTCTCTGCAAGCTGTTTTTTACGGGAAGTCTTTTGGAGCAAGTCCAAGTCAAATGGCAAGTCTTGTAAAAACAAGTGATGTCTCAAGACAAGTTCACGTCATGTCTCATGTCTTATCAAAGCACGTCTAAGTCAAGCCTCAAGTCTTGTCCATACAAGTCTAATTTAAGTCTGAAGACAATCAAGTCCAAGCCAAGTCTCATGTCTTATCAAGACATGTCTAAATCAGTTCTCAAGACAATCGAGACAAGTCTTAATCAAGCCACAAGACAAGTCCAAGTCAACTTTCAAAACAATTGAGACAATACCAAATCAAGTCTCAGGTCTTCTCAAAATAAGTCCAAGTTAAGACTCACTACCTGACAGACGCAGGGCTTTGGGAACAAACATGGCCATCAGACACAACAATTGATAATTTTATCCCTTGTGGTGTATCATAAAGGACGACAAGTAATGCTTCATCTGCAACCAATGACTACATCCCGACAGACACAGCATGTGCAATTTTTTTTTTTTTTTTGGCTTCCACAACAAATTCCACAGCATGTTCCAAACGGTGACCAACTGGATCACACTCTTTGGAGTGCGCTCTTCTCCTGCAAACACGGCAATGCAAATAGGAATGATGATGTTGGAGCTGCCAGGTGGAACTGTGAAACAGACTTTTCTGAACACAAGACCAGCCAGTATCATCCACACCTCTTTGGATGCCATTGTTTGTTTACATTCTTCTTCTGAGCCTGATGAGAGCACGCACTCTTGAAAGACAGTAAGCTGTGACGAGTCTGGCACCAATGTCTACTCTGTCATGTCTCTCAGTCAAGTCATATCAAGAATTTATCACCCTATAATTGTCTAATCTGACACAGTGACCATTTTAACCACACGTTAAACTAAAGGCCAGAGGGCCAGATGCAGTGCAATCGTGATGATTTTGATTTTCTATTAATAGCCAATAGGCTATTGGCCTGTTGCCATACTGTACTCCAATCCCCTTACAAAACAGCAGAGTGAGCATGAGACATTAACATAAAAAGTGTCAACGATCACTAACTCACTCACTCACTCACTCAAAAAACAGCAGTCAAGAGCAAGTAGATGAACACATACATTTAAAACCAGAAAGTAGCATTTATTTTCTTTCCATTTCCATTTCCATTTGCGACAGACAGAGTAACATCAGAAGAGATACATACATTTAGGTGTGTGTGGGGATTCTACTGGGGGACATAATTACTGTTTAATTTTCTCTTAATTTGAAGTAGTTATTTTTGTGACTGGGTCCAACCTGCTCACCACAGTGGGAAAGTTCTGACTATGCCCCTGCTTATCCTGCTTTAAATGGAGTATGAAAGGAAAAAATGAAATCATGAAAGACAACAAATACTTGCATACCATGACTAACACAGCAACAAGTCCGCTATTCTCGCAATATAGCAATAAATGAGTGTCAACTGGTCATACTCTTGAGCTGGCAGTCAGGTAAGGATTATGCTGGATATATGTGGTCCAAATACAAGAGAAGAGCATCTATGGAAAGCTAATCTAGCTACTAAGGTTCCTCTTTAGCTGGAAATACTGTCAAAATATGTAAGTCTGATGACCCTGATGAAGGTCACAAGTGAAATGTGGTTCACAATGAAGTTGGTCTCACTGCTTTTTGTGTTGCATATACCTTAAGACTAATTCCCTTGTCCATGCACTTTTCAAGTACAGGAAGTTGTTCCAGGACCTACTTCTTCTCTTCTGCAGGAACCGACCACAACTATGATTCCCACTACACAATTTAAAGTACAACAATTCTGAACCATGACTTCTTCGCTCATTGACTACGTTCACACGCAGAAAATATTCAGTTTTTTGCCCGTATTCTGAAATAGTCCTCCTGTTAAGCTGTTTACATGGCTAATGAAAAGGAATATTCCAGTAATATTCCCGTTTACACACAACTGTGCATCACATAATGATGTTCGTTCAACTACCTTCCAAAAAAGGTTGGTGATGCAATATTTGCTTATATCCCAGACCTGTTGATATCCAAGTATTTCATAATGTTTAAAAGTAGGCGTGTTTCCAAGTCTTGCAAACTATTGGCTAGGCGATGCACAGAGCTGACTGTAAACAGGCAAGAGGTCATGTGTCGCAAACTGCGGTAAAAACCCCAGTTGAGTTGCATACTCTGAATATGCAGCATACATGTCAAAAGAATGCTGCCAAAACCTGAATACTGGCCCATCCCACATGTTTAATCAGAAAATGCTACATTCAGATTTAAGGCGTAATTCATAATATCCAATCCAGAATATGCTGTTTACATGACCTGTATTGACTATTTTCATATTCAAAGTAACAGTGGAAAATTAGTGTGGATGTAAAGTAGTCAATGTGTGTTTGAGTTCCAGCAAAAGCATAAAATGTACACACGTTCTTTTGTCCTTGTAAGGGATTGCGATTGCCAGTTCTATTGCGGAACAATATGACTGTAATCAAGTCTCATGTAATCTGTTTGTCCACAGCCCTAAACACTCTTCACAGCTTGGAAGAGCTCCCTCATAGTTTGTGGGTGAATCACACACATAGTAGGCTTGCAAAACTATCTATTTTGAGAGATCCCATGTCAAATCTGGCATCTGCCACTTAGATATTTTGGATCATATGCTGCTATCAAACTTCAGTGATAAATGTCTCCACAGGGTGCACTCAGGAAAACAAGTATTTATAAAAAAAATGAGATAGTAAAGTGCAGAGTTTGATATGAAGTGGATTCAGTATTTACATTTCTAAAACCATACAATCCCTGTCAGTTCTGCGAGGGTCTTCAGGATGCCAAAATGGCCGACCTCCTGATCCCATGGCCTTTAACTACAGGCTTCAGCAGAAAATGACCACCTTAAGTCTGCTTCGACCGCCCTGCACGGCGACAAGCACCCCCGAGACCCGTGATTGGTGGGTTGGTGACAGATGCGTGCCATGATTGGTGGGGGCCGTAATTCAGGCTGTAATTTGCAAAGTGGAAATGTAGGTGACTGAGGAGTTTGTCTGTGTATGTGTATGTGTGAGTGTGTGTGTGTGTGTGAGAGAGAGAGAGAGAGAGAGAGAGAGAGAGAGAGAGAGGAAAAACACCATGTGAGAGTGGGACGGACATGCTCAATTTGCAGGGAGATTTCAGATACAGTTTTCCTTCTTCCTTTTTCTTTTCACCCCCCACATGACTCGATGCACTTTCCATCAACTCTATCATCACACTGAAAGAATGACAGTAAGTCATGACATCATTTCCTCTTTGATCCCTTCTGACTTCCTGTGGTCTGGGTGTATGAAGTTCCTTCCCAGCTGAGTGGTGATAGTTTGGTTCATGTCACAATTCCAGTCACGAACATGCTACTATGGCAACAAGGTCAAAGGTCAAATTTGGTGAGGATTCTGGGAAAATTTTTCATCACGCCCAAATGTGTTATAACGTGTGTGTGTGTGTGTCTGTTTGTCTGTGTGTATATCTAAATGAGTCAGTGTATGTGTGTATGCACCTGCTTATGAATGTGTGTGTGTAAGTAAGTGATGGGTTAAATGGTGAAGAGGTAAACTCTTCTCTTAGAGGAAACAGCGGTTAGAAAAGAGGAAGTATCTCCTCATTTTTATTGTGGCAGCAGCCAGAAGAAAGCCGCCCAGCTGCAGTGCTGAAAGATAGACTGCTCAAAACGCACAAACACATATGCACACTCACACATGCACACACAGAATTCCCCACCTGTTTCTCTGCTGCGATCGATAGCTGATGTGTGACAAGCTTTGATGCTTGGGAGTGTGGGGGCAATGGTGGTGAGGCAGGGCCATTTGGGTACAGGGCTACATGGCCCTTGGGAGCTACGGGTGTCAGGAGCACTTTGATCCTCATTACACCCCTACATGTAGAGTACCGGTCTCTGGAGGGGGCACCATATCCCCTCCTTCCCCCTCTTCTCACACCAAGTTACCCCCAGACTGCCCCCCCTTACCCCTCGCCTCTGCCCCAGCTCTAGTGCTGATCCTTGGGGACAGGTGAACCAGATACCCGGCCAGGGGAAACACTCATGCTCTCACGGTTGAACTGCACTGATTATTAGAGCTGGAACACATGCTGGAGGTACAAGCCAAAATACACATATGTTGTACATGCACAAACACAGACAGGCATTTGTGCACATGTTTTAAGTAATTGTTTGACATGTTTGTGCATAAACCTCTTTGCTTTCTTTCTGAGAATTAGATGAACAGATTGATCTTCGAATCAGGGCTGGGGAGCCTTTTTCCTGTCAAGGGTTATTTCAATCTATGTATTACCCTAATCAGACATACTGAACACATGACTGGACCTTCCTGTCTTTGGTGAGGCATTTGATGTCAAATGGAGGTGATGATGATGATGATGATGATGATGATGATGATGATGATGATGTTGATGATGCTACTCAAAACTCAGTCAGTCTTGAGCAGAACCCTCTTGAATGTTAAAAATAACTGCAAGATGGTTGTTGCTTTGCAACTCAGTGGTTGCATGTTGTAGGTTGTCAGGCACATCACATCAGCTGTTCATGCCATAACAGCCTTTTGTTGTTGCAGAGCAGGAAAATGCACAGTGTAACCCATTTCCAGTTGCGCAAATGACTTCACATTTGAAAGCAGAGAGCTGAGAAGCTGAGGAGCCTCAGCAATGTCCACCATGAAGGCCAAATCACACACTTGCTATCACTGAGTTCCCCGAAAGGTTTCCCTTAATCACTATGAATTATTCCAGATAAAAATGACAACCAACAATTTTACTTTGTCTGGTGCTGGGATGCCCACGCATATACATGCACACACTCACGTAAAGGTAATTCAGCATCATCAGCATGCCTGAGCATAATCAGATTTATGACTGTTTGGTTCATGCAGAGTTGAAACGTGCTCAGGTTGAATCTAAAGAGGAGTTACACAGAAACCACAAAGCAGAAAAAAGAAAGTGAGAGAAAGGAGGGAGAAAGCAAGAGATGGAAGGTAAGACAAAAAAAATGGGTCTGTGTTTGTGGGCTTGTGGTTTCAATGACAGTTGAGGGCGATGGATGTTTTAGAACATAAAGAGGGGGATGAAGGGGGCATAGAGGGAGATACAGAGAGAGGGATTGAGAGAGAGAGGAAAGCAGAAAGAGAAACACTGTTCAGCAAGAAGAGGACAGCAGGACGAACAGTGCGTCCATTGTCCATGTGGCCTGGTTAACATTTTAATGAAGCAGCCACATCCAGAGTCCTGCCACAAACTACACACTAACTCACACAATGATTAACGCTCTGCAAATATGCACAGACAATACCGTGGCTAACTGCAAACTCATTGACATGAACACATACGGACATACTATGGACACCTGCCAATGAAACACACACAGGAGGGCACTCAGTCACACAAACCCATACCTGCAAACACACACATGGATCCATCGGGATGAATATTCAAAGCATAATTCTGGTTTATTACAAACTAAACTGGGAGATTTGGAAATCAGTTTTATTGGGTGTTGTACTAACAGTTTAAACTCTATCAAGTAAAACTGCACACCTGAAATGTTGGTAAGACCGCTCACCTTTCACCATTGTTACAGTATCATTATTACTGATGGTAAAGATGGCCAAAATTACAAAAATGTCACGTAGATTGTATTAACCTGGATTTTTCTTTAAATACAATCAGCTTTGCACACATAAGTGCATATAAGATTATAGACATATGTACACACACACATGAAACTGACGGGCTCAATTTTTCCTAGAACTCAAAGGCCAAATGTAGCCACAATAATATGGATGATTAGATGAGACTGCTTTGATTCTGGCAGCGGGGAACTGCAGCACATCTGCACGTTAAAGGCAAAGTGATCATGAATGTTTTTTTGTCTTTTCAAACAAATGTAAGTTTGTATGATGAATAGGTAGTTTTGAAATTGTGGGTGAAACGGCCCCTCAGATTGTGGTGAAATAACCATAAAGACTAACATCAGGCTTGAAATCCAGCCATCAGCTGTCAACCCACCACCCACACTGCTCAATGCACAGGAAGTGAAAGATTCTTAAACTCTGGCCAAACGTTCAAATGCATAAGAACGAGTGTCCTTTTGAATGAGCACAAAAGGGGCCCACCCTCCTCTTCCCCACATACAAACACACACATTATCCAACTGATGTAGATCTGTGAGACATATGTTGAGGGGGCTGCATAGGGGTTGTTTTCAAACCAGATGCAAATGTTTTTGAGAGGAGACTGCAGAAACACGTACGTATATGTCGGCAAAAGTTCAATGTGCCTTCTGCTGCCACTGTGTCAAACGCTCTCTTTCTCTTTGTCTCACACTCTTTCCTTTCACTCCTTATTCTCTCATTTTCTTTCTTTCTTTTAATCCCTCTCTCTTTCTCTCTCTCACACACACACACACACACACACAGACACACACACACAGCACAGCACAACATAATGTCTTCCGCAGCTGTCTCTTCAGGGCAGGCGGTGTAAGGGTGATATGATGAAGAGGGTGAAAGAGAAGACAAGGGAGGAAGGAGAGGAAAGAGGAGGAGTAAGAGGAGGGGGAGTAAATCTTGGGGGTCACCACCACTGGAGTTGGATTCCATCACACCAGTTGTTGAAAGCTTCCTCTGCACGCATGGGAACATGTGTGCATGCAAACACACACTGAAGAGGCTTTGCATAGTGTTTCCTGTCAGCCCTTACTGCTGCCGCTGTATTGAGGTGATTGTGTGCTGTAAGGAGGTGGGTGTGTTGGTGGGTATTTCTTGACCAGGTGTGTTTGATCTCACAAACAAACACACACACACACACACACACACACACACACACACACACACACACACACACACACACACACACACACACACACCTTGTCCTACCACAGACCCCGGGCTGATAGACAAACATGCAGCTGAGGAGATTTGGATAAAAGGAGGAGGCAGATTGCGGGAAATTTCTTTATGTTAATTTTTCCCATAAAGGGATACAGCAGCAGGTGAGTGGTGGGACTTTCCAAACTGAGTATCCCACTTAAATTAGTGAGTGCAATGGAATTAAATCCTTCCCCCCAATCACATCCTTGATCCCTAATCACAGGGTGCCTTATTAAGAGTTTGGTCCCTTTTTCTTTATTCAACCCCCACCACCATGGCCAGTTCAATGAATGATTCTCTGAGCGCTTTACGGCTGGACAACTGGGTGTACAGTTTCAAAACAACACGGTGAGGAGGGGCACATGGGTAAGACGGTCCATGAAAGACTGCAGCCAGTCACATATGTATATGTGTTTAATGTATCACTGCCATAGAATCACAATCACAGTGTTATAATTGTATTAGCATCCTTGTTGAATTACTACTGAGTGGGTAGTTAGATGAGTTGCTCAAGTAGATTTGGACAAATTTTCTTATAAACAATGTTTAATAATGACTGATTGTGATTTTAAATCAACACTTTGATCTCTCCACATTTTGAAGTGGTGTGCACAGGCCTGCAGGAAGAACTTGGTCATGTAAGGAGTGTTGGGGAGGTGTCTCTTTTTTAGCCTTTCCAAATCCCAAAACACAAGGGGAAAAGTGTGAGGAGTTGATTAAACAGTCCTTTAATCTTTTGTAATGTACACTGCAAATGTTAGCATATCAAGCTAATAAACACACTACAGTAGTAACCAAGCATCACAAGGCCTGTTGAGAGTTAGCATGCCATTAGCTACTAGCTATGTTAGTTTGTGGGGTTACAAGTTACATTGAAATCCTGTTCCCGACTTTCGCATCCATGGTGTGGAAGTCCATCTGGATGCTATAGGCTGACATTAATAGCTCTGTCCCGCTCTTTGTTGAATTTGAGGAAGTTTAAAGGGCCAGAACTGCTTGTTGGACAGTATTGCTTCGGAAATCCCCTCTGAAGTTAGAGAAATGGCTGCATCTGGCCATTTATGTAACTTTGCGAACAGACAATCCAATGTTCACACCAGGCCGAGATGAATCAGATGTACAGAAGTGAGAAAAGATCCAGGGTTTGAACTTTTCTATTGTTATTACTGAGTACAACACTATTAACAGTGTGCAAGAGAGGCTGTCTGAAAATATGCACTGCTTTTTGAAAAGATATTGGGTCTCTTCCATCGCTATGATGGCTGGCTTTTCACCTTGCCTTCGAGTGCCACCGTTCGGATCAGATATAAACACTCTGATGTCACAGCTGACAAATGCAACAAACTAATTTGGATCAACTACGCCCCTACAATCCAGGAACAACCCCCTGACAATGTTACCATATAGTGTTAGATTTGTCATTTCGTAGTGTCCATCCTAAAAGCCTTGTCTCTATGCAAGTTCATTGAACTCCAGGTTTGTTGAAAAAAAAAGTTGATGGTGCAGATGCTCTTTGGGAATTAGGATCAGTTTTGGACAAAGTGAAAAGTGTTTAGATGTTTGACCAGTTCAAAACTTTTAATCTTTTTGACGTTGGATCAGTGGGTAAAACTAAACTTCTCTACACTGTTACTGCTGTCACATCAACATGACAGCAGTGGAACCAGTCACACCATTCTGCATTAGAATTCCTGCTGCATTACCATTACTGTATTATATAGTAGCCATAAAAGTTTAACTGCTGTCCCAGCTAGCAATTATTGGTTCCAGGACTGCTCCTCTAACATTCCTGCAGGGTTATGAGAATATCTTTTTAAATGTTCTGATAATGTTATTAAAAGGTTTTCAGAGTGTGCTTTATGAAGCTTTGAGACTATTCCTAAAATGGTTGAATCAAAGTTTGCACTAATGCTGTTGAAAGAGCACTATTTTTGAAGAACTTCTGCTATTTGTAGTCTGCTACATTTGAGAGGCACTCTTGAAGCATGCTATATATATATATATATAAATATATATGTGTGTGTGTGTGTGTGTGTATTATTTTGCTATTTTTTTATTTTATTTTAGACTCAATACACATATGATAAGTAAAATACAATGTATTGTTAAAGATTACAGAAACGGTTCATAACCTGCTTGACTTGGGAGCATTATTTGAAATTTATAGCTAAAAGTCCTTTAAATGTTGCAGATCTCAGACTATACATGCTACAATATGCAATATTATGCAATGTTTGTCTATATTAGAGTTGTTATCATAGTACTGAATGTACTGAATGAATGGAATGCACACCTTTAGCAGATACCTACACTGATAACACAAATACACTGTGCATTAAGCTGAGCACACACACACACACACACACACACACACACACACACACACACACTCAGACATGTACTATGCATATACTACTAAGACTCACAAACCACACACACAAATGTGTACACACAAACAAGACTTTACACAGACTCACTCAGGGTTTAAACTACAGATGCACACACAGTTGAGCATGCACTGATGGGCAGACTATAGTGTTCTGGTGAGTGTGAGGACAGAAACTCACAGGTATTTGCAACTTGCAATCATAGCCATTCACAAGTGGACACACACACACACTCATGCACACACACAAACCAGCACACTCAAAAAGTAAATACACACAGTGAGTGAGCATGGCTGGAGGTGCCTGGTGTTGTTTTCAGACTCATATTACAACTCGCTGAAGCAGCTCCATGCAGCTCCTTCTGCGGCCGCGGCTCTCATTCCTCTGAAGCCACATCAAGGAGTGCTGGCTTCCCTGCTAAACAGACGCTTTAGCAGCACCGCCACTGGGTCCCACCAACCTAGAGAAAGAGAAAGAAAGAGAGAGAGAGAGAGAGAGAGAGAGCCCTCCACCCCGCAGCAGCATGGCTACACCACAGCCATTATGTGCAGATTCAATGGAATCTAATGTGGAGGATGTGGCTGGCTATCTCAGATGCTGTTTATGTAACCGTGAAGAGAAGAAGAGAGGAGAATATTGCACAGAGAAGAGAGGAGGCCAAAGACAGAATAAAGCCGTCCATTCTCTGCCCTTTGTCTAACTGGTTGAACGCTCCTCTGCAGCCCTTCAGCTGCCCTGCACTTTCTAATGGCTTAATGAGCGCCAAACAGAGCCATTATAAACTAAATGACCATGTGTTTAAGGTTGGTTTGAAAAATTGGGTGATTACAAAGTGATGATCATCTGTATAAACAAAAAGAGGGCTGTTTGTGCCAGATTTGGAATTTGCTGTTGTTTTCAAAGTAGGTTAAATAAGTTAGGAGCATCAAGCAACATGCCAGCATGTGATCAACCACCATGCAACTCTCTATATTACTTGAGTTTGAGTGACTGAGGACTGCGTTCTCCCCATGTTTTGTATTAGACTGCCCCCTAGTGTTGCTATGTCCCCTGCCTCCTCTCTCCTCTGCTATCTTTCTCTCCCTCTCTTTATGCATGAAGTTATCTAACAGGTATTAGCGCTAAGGGAATCTTGTCTTGAGTGAAACCAGCAGATGTGGAGGTGATAATGACTCTCAACGTCCTCTTGTCCTTGGCTCGGGGAGTTTTCCCAGACTTTATGTGCTCAGTCAGCTAAATTAGTAGAACAACAAGTGCTTGGGGAGTCAGAGAATACTGTATGCGTGTCTGGATGGTGAAAGATGGAAAGATCATGTTGGCCACATTTGATCAATCCCCTGTGTTCAACTAAAGTTGATGCTTTCAGCCCACTCACTGTCCAAACACAAGGATTCTCAATAAGTCAGATTTTTTAGTCATTGTTCAACTGATAGGTCTACCACAGATTCTTCATTTCCAGTTTTATGAGCTTATAATTCACTCCTGTGTCACTGGCTATTTACGCTGTCAAGTCAGTAATAACTTTGTCATGCTCAAAGGCAAAATGAGACACTGGAATCTGTTTAACAAGTCCCCAACAATGCTTATCTGAGCACAATCTGAGGCCTTATTCCACTTTATTTTCAAGCTGTTAAAGCTGTTCTTACAGTGAATCTTTGGAGCATTGGAAACAGGTGGAGTTGTCTTACCACACTGCCTTGAGTAATTCCATTTTGTGAGACTTGATACGTTTTTCCCCACCAGATTTCACAAGATCCTTTCCTCCGCTAGATTAATCTGACAGCTGCAGTTTTTACTTTGCAGAGACTTTCACATGCAGAACCTATGATCAACCCAAGTTTTAGAGTTTCATGAATTGATAAAGCTTAAACTACCCAAACCATGGACATCTCTGGATGAGTGAGGTGAAATCTGTATTTTGTTCACACAGTGCACACAGTTCTTCATTTACAGAAAAATGGTGTGTTGTTACAAACCTTATTTACACACAAAAAAGTGTCAATAAAAAATGACTTTAGTATAGAACATTATTTAAAGCGAGCGAGGCTAGAAGGGCTCATTACATGTATGTATTTGATAGCTCATGTCCAATAGGAGTCTTTGACAATCAGGGCCCATTGTGTATGGTATGTAATCACAGATCAAGAGTGGGATTGATGAGCTCACTGGAAGTGGAGATGGAGGGGTGAAGGGAGTGTTTAAGCAGTGGGGGATCTGACAGTGAAATGACAGCTGACAGCAGCAGAGAAGGGAACAGCTTCACAGCATCATCATCATGAGATGATTGACTCACAACAGCAACATCTGACTGATTGAACTGACAGTGTGAACCTCCTTAGCCAGCTGAATGAGTTGAGTTAAGGACAGGAAATATTCAAATAAATCGTGAATAGACATGAAGAAAGTCCTCCGATCAAAGTTTTGCTAAGCTGCATGTGAAGAATGTTTTGGAGTTTTTTTGCTGTTGTTTTTTGCCATTTTGCCTTAATTTGATAGTGACAAAAACAGACAGACATACAAACAGGAAGCAAGCAGACACAGCAGCCATATGGCATATGTCCTAACCACGAGGCCACCAGAATGCGTCATGAGAGGAATTTGACCAAAATTCAAAGATATAAAAAAGGGTACATTAACTGGCCTCCCTGTGGATAGGCTTTGTTTGTTATGTGATTTAGGTGAGACAATATGATGTGACAATATCTCTGAATCGTCATCCGATGCTGACACTGCAATAATGATTATAAAGCATCAATGGCATCCGCAATGTCAGTATGTGTGTGAGGAGTTCCAGTTCATCTCCTGACCTGGAGAAGATCCTCACAACACTCTGACAAGGCTATGTGCCACTTTCCAAAACTCATTCATCTCCCTGAGAAAGGCGGGTTTCAGTGCATACCTCAGACAAACACACACACACACACACACGCACATGCGCGCACACACACACACCTATTAACAGTAAAGTGTATGTTTAACTTAGCAGCTAGAATATTCCCCCAGTGAGAGGTGTTGATGGATGGATGTCAGAAGGCAATGACCTGCCTGGGTCTCCTCTATTTCACACAGC